>JAOWBW010000627.1:0-267070 GCA_026119855.1 Campanula takesimana
AGAAGTACTTTTTATTTTTGAGTATAGTATGTGTTGATGCACTGTCTGCAAGACACACATCATCATCTCTGCTAGCCATTTTCTTCAAGAAAAATAAAAGGAATAAAATATAAGACAATACTTATATTACAACAAAAGTTAAATATGTTACAACATACTGAAATAAAACACACTTAAGTAAATATTACAATCTAGATATTTAATTTATTTGGGTCTCTCCACCATCAAGCATGTATCATCCCCCTCTGGATTGAGAAAATCTGATTATCCAGATGTGTACTTGTAGATGGGTCTTGATTCACATCATCATTTTTCATAGACAAAAATTGTTTCGACATCTTTCCCTTTATTCAGCATTGATGCTTGATACAGTTTAACAAGATGTTTTGGCGTACGACAGGTACGGGCCCATGACCTTTCATTCCACCCGATAACATAAATTCTCAACTTTTATCGGTTGCTCAGTTTGTCTAGCTGATGATTTTTCTTTATTATCTTCTCTATTCCACTTCAGGTGGCGAATATATTTCCATCATTATTGGGTGATTATTATTTTGATACTGATTATAAAATCTTCCCCGACCACCGGCCGCGACCACGTCCACGGCCCCGTCCACGACCACGTCCCGGCCTCGCCCATTATTATCATATATACTCGCGTTCACTTCAGGGAACGGAGTAGAGCCAGTAGGGCCGGCTTCATGATTTTTCAATAAATCTCATTATTTTGCTCAGCCACAAGAAGGCATGAGATTAATTCAGAATACCTTCTAAACCTTTTCTCGATATTCTGCTGCAGGAGCATATTCGAGGCATGAAATGTGGAGAACGTTTTTTTCTAGCATATCATTATCAGTAATTCCTTCCCCACATAGTTTTAACTGTGATGTAATTTTAAACATCGCAGAATTATATTCACTTACGGTTTTAAAATCCTGCAAACGTAAATGAATCCACTCGTAGTGTGCTTTTTGGAGAACAACAAATCTTTGATGATCATACCTTTCTTTCAAATTGTCCCAAAATACAAGTGGATCTTTCACGGTGAGGTATTCTGTTTTTAATTCTTCATGGACATGGTGTCGGAGAAAAAATCATTGCCTAGCACGTTCTTGCATAGAGGCAGTATTTCCGTTTTTGATGGTTTCTCCAGACCCTTGGCATCTAGATGAATTTCTGCATCTAAGATCCATGATAAGTAGTTCTTACCCGTAATATCAAGAGCTACAAAGTCAAGTTTTGTGAGATTTGACATTATAATATTTTGAAATAACTTGAAATGAGACTAGGTAGATCTTACCAATACCGTACCTACTTTGGTAACTATAGCTCAGGATGTGGAACTAGAACGAAGTCGTGCTGATAACGTGTTATAAAACTGGAGAATTAAGAGCAAAATCTTAATAGAGAATATTTTATTTCAAGACTATTATAGAGTATACAAGAGAGAAAGATAGAAGTTAAGAACTTCTGAGGTGGTATTGAAATGAAAACTAGAGCCTACTATTTATAGGAGGAAATGGCTTCCTCTGTAAGCTTCTCTAAAGATATTTACAAAGCTTCCCTAATAAGCTTCACTAAAGATATTTACAAAGCTTCTCTAGTAAGCTTCGCTGAAGATATTTACAAAGCTTCCCTAGTAAGCTCCGCGAAAGATTATCTTGTAAACTTCCGGTTCAAAGGACATCCACACAATAATATATCATAACAATTATTCTTTTTTCTTTCTTTCTTTCTTTCTTTCTTTCTTTCTTGTTCGTCTTTTTTTTTTCTTTTTTTTAATTTTAAACAGACTCTTTCTTTTTTACTCAGACAAACTAACAAAACATTTTTTATTAAAAATACCCCAAACAGCATAAACTTAATAGATCACCATGGGAGAATCTGCAGTAGTTTTACTTAAAAAAAAAAAAAAAAACAATGCGGACACACATAAACTTAATACTCCCTTATGAGAACTTTGTACAGTAGCAGTCACTTCAATGGTTACAAGATGACTGATAAAAATTATTACTTCTATGCAAAATGAATGTACGAATTTGCTCTTAATCAAAAGCAATTTCGGACATTTATTTTGGGACGGATGAAGTAGTAAAAAGAAAAAAGGCGTAAGTATAGGTTATTGTAGGAGTTAGGATTAAATAATAATTTGGTCCTAAATTGGCAGTTTATATTAGTTTGGTCATTCGTGAATAAATTTTATTAGTTTGATCCCTTATGATGACATTTTTTGCCAGTTTGCCCATTCCTTCTGTGAGACTTTTCAAAATTGTTTGCATCTTTTATTATTTTTACTATTTTTTTACTATTAAATTATATTTAAAAATTGTTTATAATGCGCTAAAATTAATTAATTAATTTCAAAAGAGTCTCAAATATTTTCTCCTCTATTTGTTTCGAGTTATTCAACCTTAAAATTAACTCTCTTGATGGATTTGTATGTTGTCAAAGTTTATACGATCATTTCAAAAAAATGTAATAATATACCTTTAAAATATAATGGAGAAATAAAACAGAACAGTAAAAAATAATTCTTTTAATAAATTCAACAATTTCATTCAACCCAATTCACATTAAAACCAAGAGTTTTTTTTTAATAATTTGGATTTAATAAGGAAATTCATTATTAATTTCATGTATTAAAGGCATCATTTTTTCCCATTTATATGCTCTTGCTAATTTTCAATCTTTATTTTTAAGGAATCGGTAATTAAATATTTAAAATTAAAAAATGATGCCTTTAATCCATGAAATTAATTGTGAATTCACTTTTTTTAAATCCAAATTATTAAAAAAAATGGTTTGAATGTGAATCGGTTCAATGAAATTGTTGAATTTAATAAAAGAATTAGTTTTTATTGAAATGTTTTATTTTTCTCACTGTATTTTTTAAACGTATATTATTACATTTTTCAAAAATGATCATATAACTTTGTCAACATACAAACCCATCAAAGAGTTAATTTAAGGTTGTTAACTCGAAAAAATTAGAGGAGAAAAATATTTGAGAAAATTAGTAGAAATTAATTAATTATTTTTTAGCGCATTATAAACAATTTTTAAATATAATTTAATAGTAGAAAATTAGTAGAAATTAATAAAAGAGGCAAACTAAGATATAAATCTATCATGGGGACCAAATTAATAAAAGCGCCAAGTTTAGGGACCAAACTATCATTAGTTTCAGGCGTATATTCGGCATTTTGAAAAATCTCACAGAAGGGGGCAAACTGGCAATAAAAGCCATCATAAGGGACCAAACTAATAAATTTATTCATGAAGGACCAAACTAATAAAAACTGCCAAGTTTAGGAACCAAATTATCATTTAATCCTAGAAGTTATTGTAATGTAATCAAAGAGGTGACTCAGGTGAGAACTATAGTTTCAACCAAGATACAAAAGGCTTAACATTAGCCACATTAATGGAATCATGGTGGATCAATGCATAAGGAACCCTCGGTTAAAAGAAATACATGAAATCGGTAAATAACGAAGGCAATTCAAATTGCCCTAAATCGAATCATAACAAAATCAAAATCAAAGAATTCTCCAAAACGATTTGATTGATAGAATTAACATCGAAATCTTTATTAAGTAGTTAAGATCACAATTGACGAGAGAAATTATAAATTTTATTGAGTTACAACAAGCAATCATAAATCACTATATTACCGTAACTGAGGAACCAAATTAGGTTGACAGATAGAAATAAAATCCCGCAGAAGAGGATCGACTTAGGTTATTATTAGGGTTTCTTTGATTTTTTTTGGGTACTAGGTTTCTTTGATTATGCGGTGGATGTTTAGCAGCCCAAATTTAAGGGTGAGTATTTTTGGTATTTAATAGCGTTTCATTTACTCAACAAAATATTAATGGACAATTAGGTAAATTTAAGAAAAATGTAGTGACATTAGCCCCTCCCTTTTAAATATTTATTTTGAACAAGAAAATAGTCTTAACTTTTTATAATGACAATGGCTATTGCTAGGGGTGGAAATTGTTCGGCTCAAACCGCGGTTTGGAATCGAACCGAACCAAGTCGAGCGGTTTAGCTCGGTTTTTAAAATATATGTGGTTCAGCTCGGTGATAAACTATATGATTCAGTTCGGCTTACGGTCTTGCCCTTCCAAGCCGAACCAAGCCGAACCGAACCATATCAAGCCGAGCCACGAGCCAAACCGTGGAGCCGAACCGTTGAACCGAGCTAGCTGAACCGTGTATACACATAAGGATTATTAACCTGCATGTTATTTTTCTTAAGGAAATATACAAATTCAGTTTCAACAGTTCGAGCTTATCTTAGCATGTACTGTGGCCTTTACTAACGCATATTCATGTACTCCCTCCGTCCTAAAATGATCTTCATATTTTTTCTCTATTATTGAAAAGGAAAAAAGTATGAATATCATTTTGGGGCGGAGGGAGTACATGGTTGTGGCCTTTTCTAAGGCATATTCATATATTCCCTCCGTCCAAAAATGATCTTCATACATTTTTCTCTATTATTGCGAAGGAAAAAAATTATAAAATAATTTGGGACAGAGGGAGTAAATGACTGGCCTTTTCTAAGGCATAAAAAAGTATCGTATGTAGAAGGTGTTGTGGTTCAAACCGCGGTTTAAGCCACAGTTTGAACCGTGAAATCAGACCGCGGTTCAAACCTAGCCGAACCAGACCATTATGGTTTAGCTCAGCTCGCTTTGGACTTTTTGTGGTTCAGCTCGCTTTGGGATTTCTCCAAACAAATGTATAGCGGTTTGACCTCTAAATTACCCCAAACCGAGCTAAACCGAACCATTTCCACCCCTAGCTATTGCCACTACAATTTATTTTAATCCACCACATTCACTAAAAAATTATAAAATAATATAAACTTTAGAGGAAAAAAAACGCACTGTGACATTTTTGTAAATAATTAAAACTTCTCAATACCAACTGGCACTCTTCAACTCATGAACTGGAAATTTGTCACACAGCAACTGGTCATCATAAACATTGCAATAGTCCATATATTAACACTTAATTTATAAAAACTTCAAACGCCCGTTTTAGAGCTTAAATGACGTCTTTTGAGGGGTTTAAACTCATAATCATGGGGCGGAGCCTAATGAATTTTGAAGGTCTCTAAATTTCCTTACAAAACAAACAAGATGGTTGTCAGTTTCAATAGTTCTGGCTATCTGTATCAAAGGTTCTTTCAAAATGCGTACTAGCTATCGAAAATATTACAAACGGTTATCAAAACACTAGAACTGACACAAAAATACTGACACGCCCCCAAGCCCCGGGATTCCCTAATAGAACCTCGAACCTGTTGCGCGTAACTAACAAGAAGCGGAAAAACGGGAATGACACCTGAATAAATCAACTGGTATCATATATACTCAAGAGAAACGAGCTAAAATAGCTCACCACAAGTTCTATACCAAGAAATTTAAACCAAATGTGGTTATATACAAGTACTATACAAGTCTACCCAAGATACTGAGTCTAAACAACTGATACAAAATCGTCCTCACCAAAAACTGGAAAAGATAAAAATCCCCAACAAGAACAACCTGCCAAGTAGGCCCCTGCTAAGTCGAGCCTCACAACGTATTACCACTTGCTTTCCTGGGGGGGAAACAAATAAACAAGGAACGGGGTAAGATAAATCTCAGTAAGTTACTAGATACAAGTACATAGCATGTTATCATGTAATCATGCAAATCAAGAAGATTATCACTAATCATACTCAAGATGTCATCAAGTAACAAGTATATGAGAGGTTAAGCCAACTCATCAAGTAGCTAGCACATAAGGCTAAACTAACACGTTACAAAGGATTCCAACCTTATTCCTCCCAAGTAAACCATTGTTGTCGTTGCTTGAATTGTAGTTGACAAATCACGATCAATCAAGTTGCTGCTGTGCAGTACACAAGAGGACTCGGTAACCAGTGTCACACTCGAGAACAAGATTCAAGACAAGAGGTATAGCAGTCACTTTATCAGGCGTATTGCTCTACAAATGAGGCTATATGCCCTTACTATGATCGGTAGTAAGGGGTCAAGCGCAGATACATAGATCCCCGATTATCACTTAGCCCCAGCACTCGCGATAAGCGTGAACCTATATATCTCCGAACAAGCAAGGAGAACCATCTGGACTCACACAAGAATGCACAAGTAGGTATTTACTTGAACTACGAGAGTAAAACTAATCCAAAAGTAGTGGACCAGTCCTTCATGAACCATATAATTATGTGCTCACCAAAACTAAATAGAACTAAGTCCAAAAGTAGTGGACCAGTCTTTCATGAACCATGTAATCATGTTCTCACCAAATACCAGTACACGTATGCAATATTTGCGAATACAAATTAGTATAACAATGGCACATAATGTGTCCACGTAACACAATAAAGCCAAATTAGAGTCTATTAATAACAGACCCCAACCAAGTAGTAGGGTAAGTCATACTATATCACATTGTCATATGAAATATTTGCACGTACATATTCATATAACCTTTAACACACTAATGTGTCTATCACAATACCCTTACTTTCAGTAAGCCCAACATCTTAGACTCTAACCATGTAGTCGAATAGGTCGTATTGTACCTAGTCATAATCATACCTCGCGTATATGTATCGTTAATAATCGAATACATTTTCCAACACATATTGTGTTGTATAATCATTGTTTTATGAATTATCTTCATATTACACTAGTCCCTATTTCTTTAGGAACCTATCTCAGGAACATGATATCTTCTTTATACTTTATATACTTCATTGAGTATATGCACGATTAAAACCAATTACTAGAACATTAATGCTTGTTCATAGCACTTTCAATACACACGTATTAGAATCGAGTATGTAATGGATTTGTTCATTCTCTAACACGTTAGTGCTTGTTCATAGAACTTTCAAGTTCATTACCATACACACGTATTGGTTTCAAGACATGAACAAGAGTTCTTCCTTTTATATTCAAGTTCACACTCTAATTCTTTGATGTTCAAGCTAAGGATCTTGTCCTGATACTTCTAGTGTTCTATAACACTTACAAGATTACTACCATACACATGTATTGATTTCAAGGCATGTACAAGATTTTATCATCTTATATTCGAGTTCACAATCTAATTCTATGGATGTTCAAGACATGTACAAGAATTAATTATCTTATACTCAAGTTATTATTCCAATCTTTGGATATTCAAGTCATGTACAAGATTTAATTGTCTTATACTTCAAGTTCAAGCTAAGTAGATGAGTTATACATCTCATACTTACAAGTTCTTAATCCTATACTTTGGATGTTCAAGCTCAAGACATTGTTATAGTGCCCCTAAGGTACACAAACATTGGAATCAAGACACATATAACACATTAGTGCTTGTTCATAGCAGTTTCAAGACAATTAAAAGAGTTCTTACTCTTAGGCTCAAGTTCTCATTTTAATTCTATGAGTACTCATGTTCAAGACCAAGTTCTAATGCCCCAAAGGTACATATACACTTGCTAGGACATGTTTATACTAAGGCTCTATGCATTAGGAGGGGTAAGGTTTCATTTCATTTGGGATTTAAAACACTTTTTGTTAAAAAGGGGACCGGGCAGGCGCTCGGTGGTCACGCGGGCGGGCGCCTGGTGCAAATTTCAGCAAACACTCATTTCTTTCCCAGGCTTAAGAATTCTCCGTCCCAAGCGTAAGAGTATACTTTTACTAACATAATAACAATACCAAGAGTACCTAGGAGTGAACTATCATACCCAGGACACTATTTCAAGTTCATTTCATTTCTTTTACCGTCTCACAAATAATAGGATAATTTTCTTTTATTTCATTTAAATATTTCACCGTCCCACAAGTATAAGTATAATTTTCTAATATACTAATATACTCATTTAGGGATACTTTCATTCAATTTCACCGTCCCACAAGGATAAGTATTATTTTCTTTTATTCAATTTAAATATTTCACCGTCCCAAAAGTATAAGTATAATTTTTCTAATATACTTGTATAAACATTTAATCAAGTTAATATTTCACCGTCCACGAATAGGAGTATAAATTTTCCTTCTTTTCTACAGAGATTTATAATACTCCCTCTGTCCCAAATTTACAAGTATCACCAAACTTGTTCCAAACACGAAATTAACAAGCATAAGTATCAAGAATAACATATAGCCATGTTATTACAAGCAAAGGGGAGCTAGTGACTTACCTACTCCGAAATAAAATTCACCCAAATTAATTTCTATTCGGCAGGAAACGCTTTATTCACCGCCCTGATCATTTATGCGGAGTCGGATTTTTGAACAGAGTCATAATTAAGCGAGAGGAATCGAGAATAGGGTAAACCTAACTTTCTTCTGAGACATAGAGAAAGTACGAGAGAATTGGGAAAAAATGGAGAACATACTCCAGGCAACCAGCTTTATCCTTTGCAAGATTCAAGAATTGCACTTTGGCCCCTCAAGTTTTACTTTTAACAAAAAAGCCCTTTCAATTTGAGCAATTAAGCCCCTAAACTTTAATTTTCACAAATGACCCTAAAGTTCCAACTTAAACAATTAGGACCTAAACTTGCTCAATTAGTTAAATAATTAACTCAATTAAAATAGCATATAAATATGCAAGGTAAGAATTTAACAGGAATTAGGACGGGCGTTAGATCCTCCCCTCCTTAAAGAAAATTCGTCCTCGAATTTTACTGATCGAGATTATAACACATATAATCAACAAATAGAACTCAAGAATAGCAAGAATATGGTATACCACACCTTATTATCAATTACCTGCGAGTATTACTCTCACATAACCTTCTCGATACTGTGACTTTCCCATGAAACTTTCATAAGAAGTATTTGTGCTCAAGACAAGAATCAAGTATCCATACAAGCAATTACCCATAAACTAAGTAATTCGTGTGATGGAATTTCCACTAAATCGCAAACTCATACAATAGCCACAAGGAAATCCACTTCACATGCCCGTAACATATGATCAAGAAGCAACCTCGGTTAAATATCCAGAGTGCTCAGAAAATTATCATAATCAAGATGTAAAACAAGGTGTAGAACAAGATGTAGAACAAGAATCCCTGTCATATATTATATCCACAGGTATCCCATGTAATCAAGATATATCGATCATAACATCACAACACATAAAGTCAAGCAGATTTGATTAATCAATCCACTATAACCAATATCATCGGGACTTATCTATTAAATGATAATCCTTCCACGAAATCCATCGCAATATATTCATATATTCACAAATCCCGAAGGATTATAACAAATCAAACGATCTCTGATATTCTGCTTTCAAATAATCGCAATTCAAGGATTTAGTTGAATACTCAGAAATTTTCCTCCCATTCAGTACCATCAATCATGAAATACAAGTCTTTATGTTCAATGAATCCGTAATACAATAGCCGTAG
Organism: Campanula takesimana; assembly: GCA_026119855.1. Classification (NCBI taxonomy): domain Eukaryota; kingdom Viridiplantae; phylum Streptophyta; class Magnoliopsida; order Asterales; family Campanulaceae; genus Campanula; species Campanula takesimana. The sequence goes on from JAOWBW010000627.1 coordinate 9,449, forward strand.
GATCACAATCAATTTCAAGTCATGAGTATAATTATTCTATTCATAAATATTCAATCTCCTCGAAGCATATATAAGTACGTTACCATTTTGAATTAACACATGTTTTATCTCTTGTTCGAGCTTCATTATGCATAATGAATTTATCATATCCACTATATTGGTGAATCTTGACACATACACGAGAAAATAGTAACACTGGTCATATCCTCCAAATAACCATCATATTAGTCGAATCCACTAGGCAAGGTCAAATACTGAAGTTGTGGTCATCCATCATTTCAATATTTAAAAATTGGCTTCACGTTTATCAATCCATCAGAAAGCGTAGCTTTCTGTGTCAAATAGTTAATAATAGAGCTACCTTCGAAATTCATTAATGAATCTCTAACAAGATCAAGAAAATCTCAAGAACATGTGTACCTCAGTTGTTTCCACTTATACAGGTCAATAAAGATGCCTGAAGTAAACCCACTTCAAGATAATAGATCTTCTATCTCTTGCTAGTTTTTGGAAACAATTGTTTCTCTCGAGAAATTTCAATACAATCAATTCTCAGTCTGCGACTTTGTATACACCAACAGGTCATTAATCAATTCATCGCAAAGAAATCAAATTATGGTTTGAAGATATCATTCATCAAATCCATCAATACTGCTAGATTATATATCAATCGAAATAGCATAATCACGAATTCATAACGAGCATACCTGATATAAGAAGATGTCTTCAGTATATCCTCATAGTTGACTTTCCAAATAATGGTAGCCACTTATCAATCAAACACTGAATAGACCACTGATTAACTTCATTGATCAAATAAATCATCCATACACGATAACAAGTACTGGTTCATTATAGTCACCTGGTTGAACTCTTTGCATTAAATTGAAATCGCAAAGTACCATATATCTTCATGCCAATCAATACAAATGCACCCCACGTAGATATACTAAGCTGGGTGAATCCCCTATCAAGAAATTTCTTCAAGTTGAACTTTCAATGCTTTTAACTCAATCGATGTCATGAACATTGATTTAGATATCAGCACTATATTTGTACTGACACGCCCCCAGGTCCCGGGATCCCCTAATAGAACCTCGAACCTGGATGGGGTGCCTAACGGAAACAAGAAACTTAATGACATTGTTTAACAAACTGACATGATATATATACTCTAGAGTAAGGAGCTATACTAGCTCACAACACGAGTTCTAGACAAGAAAATTCAAAACCAAACTTAATACATACACAGCGGAAACATGCCTAGCACATAAGCTGGCATTAAGAGTACTATACAAGATGTCTAGTGACAACAAGAACTAAACAAGTCTGTCTACCCCAAAATAAGGAGTTATACAAAACCCAATACATCGTCCTCACCAAGTGTAAAAGGACACAAGCCCCAAAATAATCACGACCTGCGAAGCAAGCTCCCAACTATGTCGAGCCTCACTACGCACTATCCTTCCTTTCCTGGGGGGGAACAAATAAAGGGTGAGATAAATCTCAGTAAGCTATTAGATGCAACTACATGACCTGTTATCATGCAATTCAAGTAGATACTCAAATAATCATATCTCAAGTATCATCAAGTAACAAGTATATGAGAGGATAATCCACTCATCAAGTAGCACATAAGCTAAACAAGCAAGTTATAAGGATATTGCTTCCTTCCTTATTCCTCCCAAGAATACCATTGTTGTCGAAGCTTGTATTACTTTGACATCACGATCAATAACAGGAACTGATTATTCAGTATATATCAGAAGACCCGGTAACCAGTGTCATTCTCAATATCAGTACTCATGATTATTCATGAGGTGTTCGGGACGGGAATTTAGCATTCACTTAAGTCAGGCTTATTGCTCCAACTAAGGAAGCTATGCCCTTACTATGGCCGGTAGTAAGGGTCGGGCGGAAATACATAGGGACCCGATTGTCACTTAAACCCAGCTCTCGCGACAAGCGTGAACCTATACATTTTCGAACAAACAAGGAGAACCAGCTGGACTCACACAAGAAAGTACAAGTAGATATTTACTTGAACAACGGGAGAAGAACCAATCCAAATGTAGTGGACTAGCTCACAAGGAACATGCTTCAAGTAATCAAGAAGTCACCTTGTATCAAGCAAATGTATGCAATGTTTGCACATACACAACAAGAACATGTCTCATACACGTTAGTGCTTACTTATAGCATTTTCTAGTTCACTACCATACATATGTATTGGTGTCAAGTCAAGTACAAGATTTTATTATCTTATATTCAAGTCTTAATCCAATTCTTTGGATGTTCAAATCACGTACAAGCTTTTAAGGTCTTATATTTCAAGTTATAACTTCCAATCTTTGGACATTCAAACAAGTATAAGAGTTATACATTTACTCTTACCAAATCCCAATCCTATTCTTAGGAAGTTCAAGTCTAAGACCTTATGCTAATGCCTCTAAGGTGCACAATCATCGGATTCACAACAAGTATAACACATTAGTGCTTGTTCATAGCACTTTCAAGATATAAAAAAGAGATACTACTCTTATACTTATGTTCAATGTCCTAAAACACCTATCTAGATGCTTTATGCAATCACCTTAAAACCTCATTAATTTAGTCTTTGAATAGCCCTCTGAGTCTAGGTTATTCATCTTCTTTCGGATCTTGATTCCGACTTTCCTATAGAAAGTTATGAAGGAAACAATTCAAGAAGGAAAAATCAGAATTTCCACTTGGCACGACCGTGCGTGCAAAAATGGCACGACCATGCTATCAAGGTCGAGAGGTTTTCACACAAAATTCCTTTTCGGCACGACCGTGCCCATAAAAGGCGCACGACCGTGCTAAATCTGCCGAGGGATTTTTCACCCAAATTCATTTTTGGCACGACCGTGCCCATAAAAGGCGCACGACCGTGCTAAAGCTGCCGAGGGATTTTTGCCTAAAGGCGATATTTGGCACGACCGTGCCAATTAAAGGCGCACGACCGTGCTCAGCACAATTTGGTAAATTTCCCCTGAGTTCAAACTTAACAATTCTCCGTCCCAAGCTTAGGAGTAACTTTTAGTAACAATTTTAACAACCCATCAAAGTGCACTAACAAGTTTAAAACCAACTTATTCATTTCCTTTCATTAGTTTACCCAGTAGGTTTTTCTCCCCTTGTCCCAAATTTACAAGTACCACAAAAATCACCCCAAACACAAAATTAACAATCACAAGTATTGAGAATAACATTTATGCATGTTATTACAAGTAAGGGGGAGCTAATAACTTACCTAGTCAAAATTCAAGTTGACCCAAACTTATTTCTGTTCGGCCTGGAACGCTCTATTCAACGCCACGAATATTAATCCGGGATCGGAATCAAGAACGGAGGGATAATTAAACTCGAGGAGTCGGGAATAGGGTGAAACCCTAACCTAGCTTTTTAGAACAGAAGGAGTATGCGTAAGAAATTTGGGGAAAATGACTTTCCCAGGCAACCCAAGTCTTGATATACTTGGAAGTTTCAAAAATGACACTTAGGCCCCTCAAGTTTCACTTTTAACAAAAAGACCCCTAAAGTCAAATTTTCACAAATGACCCAAAAGTCAAAACTAAACATTTAACCACCTTAACATTCTAAAGCAGTTAATAAATTAACCCAAGTAAAACTAGCACATAATATGCAAGTTCAAGTATTTAACAAATAGGTCAAATATTTAACAAGAAATAGGATGGGCGTTACATGTACCGTAGCAACTCAAGATAACCCAAGGTTCTCATCATGTATCATGTACTACTCAGTATAAATTATATCTGAGATCTCACAAAGAATGGATACATCCTTCAATTTTTAGTGTAGACATTCTTCCGTCAACCACATATGCTAAATATTCAGCGCAACCTTGATAACCATTTTCGAGCTTTCAATGCAGAACATGAATATTATACATAATTATATCATGCTCATATAAATAGTCAAGCATACTAGCATAGAAATATTCACCATCTATTATGGCAAACAAGAATGGCATAACATATAGAAAGCCAAATCATAACACGTAAAAGCCAAGCCATAACACATATCACATCAATGTCCCATATAGGCAACATGACCAAGTTAACATATAACGTATAGGGTGTTATCACCCACACTTCTACCAAGCTCTTATAAATAACGATATCAAGCACGTAGTCTCTTACTAGGGCATACGCCTCCACGTAAATCAAGAAATGAGGACAAGCATGCATATATCACGAAACAATGTCCACTGCACAAGATAGATACGCCTAAGTCTTTAAAGACTCGCGCTCTCGATTCTCAAACCATCTAATCCTAATTGGGATCAACACTATCAACACCAGTCCCATGCCTGGTATAACAACAAGTAACGAAGCACTCGGCGTCAAAAACACATCCAAGACTAACCCAACCTAGGACATAGACCCTATCCAGGCTTAGAGCTAAACCATAGCTCTGATACCAACTGACACGCCCCTAAGACCTGGGATTCCCTAATAGAACCTCGAACCTGGTGTGCGTAACTAACAAGAAGCGGAAAAACGGGAATGACACCTGAATAAATCAACTGGTATCATATATACTCAAGAGAAACGAGCTAAAATAGCTCACCACAAGTTCTATACCAAGAAATTTAAACCAAATATGGTTATATACAAGTACTATACAAGTCTACCCAAGATACTGAGTCTAAACAACTGATACAAAATCGTCCTCACCAAAAACTGGAAAGGATAAAAATCCCCAACAAGAACAACCTGCCAAGTAGGCCCCTGCTAAGTCGAGCCTCACAACGTATTACCACTTGCTTTCCTGGGGGGGGGAACAAATAAACAAGGAACGGGGTAAGATAAATCTCAGTAAGTTACTAGATACAAGTACATAACATGTTATCATGTAATCATGCAAATCAAGAAGATTATCAAGTAATCATGCTCAAGATGTCATCGAGTAACAAGTATATGAGAGGTTAAGCCAACTCATCAAGTAGCTAGCACATAAGGCTAAACTAACACGTTACAAAGGATATTTCAACCTTATTCCTCCCAAGTAAACCATTGTTGTCATTGCTTGAATTGTAGTTGACAAATCACGATCAATCAAGTTGCTGCTGTGCAGTACATAAGAGGACCCGGTAACAAGTGTCACACTCGAGAACAAGATTCAAGACAAGAGGTATAGCAGTCACTTTATCAGGCGTATTGCTCTAACAAAGGAGGCTATATGCCCTTACTATGATCGGTAGTAAGGGTCAAGCGCAGATACATAGATCCCCGATTATCACTTAGTCCCAGCACTCGCGATAAGTGTGAACCTATATATCTCCAAACAAGCAAGGAGAACCAGCTGGACTCACACAAGAATACAAGTAGGTATTTACTTGAACTACGAGAGTAGAACTAATCCAAAAGTAGTGGACCAGTCCTTCATGAACCATATAATTATGTGCTCACCAAAACTAACGAGAATAGAACTAAGTCCAAAAGTATTGGACCAGTCCTTCATGAACCATGTAATCATGTGCTCACCAAATACCAGTACACATATACAATATTTGCGAATACAAATCAGTATAACAATGGCACATAATGTGTCCACATAACACAATCAAGCCAAATTAGAGTCTATTAATAACAGACCCCAACCAAGTAGTAGGGTAAGTCATACTATATCACTTTGTCATATGAAATATTTGCACGTACATATTCATATAACCTTTAACACACTAATGTGTCTATCACGATACCCTTACTTTCAAGTAGAGCCCAACATCTTAGACTCTAAGCACGTAGTCGAATAGGTCGTATTATACCTAGTCACAATCATACCTCGCGTATATGTATCGTTAATAATCGAATACATTTTTCAACACATATTGTATTCTATAATCATTCTTTTATGAATTATCTTCATATTACACTAGTCCCTATTTCTTTAGGAACCTATCTCAGGAACATGATATCTTCTTTATACTTTATATACTTCATTGAGTATATGCACGATTAAAACCAATTACTAGCACATTAATGCATGTTCATAGCACTTTCAATATACACGTATTAGATTCGAGTATGTAATAGAGTTGTTCATTCTCTATCTAGTTCTATATTCCAACTCTTTGGTTATTAATACCAAGTATCAAGTAATCAACAAGCCATATTCTATCAAGTAATTATGTGCAAGATTTGCAAACACACATCAAGGATAGTTCTAACACGTTAGTGCTTGTTCATAGCACTTTCAAGTTCATTACCATACACATGTATTGGTTTTAAGACATGAACAAGATTTCTTCCTTTTATATTCAAGTTCACACTCCGATTCTTTGGATGTTCAAGCTAAGGATCTTGTCTTGATACTTCTAGTGTTCTATAACACTTACAAGATTACTACTATACACATGTATTGATTTTAAGGCATGTACAAGATTTTATCATCTTATATTCGAGTTCACAATCCAATTCTATGGATGTTCAAGACATGTACAAGAATTAATTATCTTATACTCAAGTTATTATTCCAATCTTTGGATATTCAAGTCATGTACAAGATTTAATTGTCTTATACTTCAAGTTCAAGCTAAGTAGATGAGTTATACATCTCATACTTACACGTTCTTAATCCTATACTTTGGATGTTCAAGCTCAAGACATTGTTCTAGTGCCCCTAAGGTACACAAACATTGGAATCAAGACACATATAACACATTAGTGCTTGTTCATAGCACTTTCAAGACAATTAAAAGAGTTCTTACTCTTAGGCTCAAGTTCTCATTTTAATTCTATGAGTACTCATGATCAAGACCAAGTTCTAATGCCCCAAAAGGTACATATACACTTGCTAGGACATCTTATACTAAGGCTCAATGCCTTAGGAGGGGTAAGGTTTCATTTCATTTGGGATTTAAAACACTTTTTGTTAAAACAGGGGACCGGGCGGGCGTTCGGTGGTCACGCAGGCGGGTGCCTGGTGCAAATTTCAGCAAACACTCATTTCTTTCCCAGGCTTAAGAATTCTCCGTCCCAAGCGTAGGAGTATACTTTTACTAACATAATAACAATACCAAGAGTACCTAGGAGTGAACTATCATACCCAGGACACTATTTTAAGTTCATTTCATTTCTTTTACCGTCCCACAAATAATAGGATAATTTTCTTTTATTTCATTTAAATATTTCACCGTCCCTCAAGTATAAGTATAATTTTCTAATATACTAATATACTCATTTAGGGATACTTTCATTCAATTTCACCGTCCCACAAGGATAAGTATTATTTTCTTTTATTCAATTTAAATATTTCACCGTCCCAAAAGTATAAGTATAATTTTTCTAATATACTTGTATAAACATTTAATCAAGTTAATATTTCACCGTCCCACGAATAGGAGTATAAATTTTCCTTCTTTTCTACAGAGATTTATAATACTCCCTCTATCGGTATCCACACGTCGAACGGATATCAAGAACACATTCTTGATCTGGATTGCTAGACCCAAGGCTTGATGAAGAAACGATTTCTTCACAGGAATTATTTTTCTCTATTGATTATTGAGTTATGATGATTCTAAATCTCAAAAATAATAATCCCATCTATATGTGTGTAATTGTTTCTCAAACAACATGTTATGATTTCTAAAATAAACCATTAGGTTTCTCAAACCCGACTGCACACATATATAATAGGGTATAAACCTAATTCCTTTTGGGATCAGAATTCCTTGTCAAACAAGAGATCTGATCAAACTGTTTTCCGTCTGGACAAACCATCCGTACGGATTGGTTGGGTGGCTCCCAAACCATCCGTACGGATCCTTCCAGCAGGATCTAGTTTTTCCCGTTTTCTGTGCCTTATTCAATCCGTTCTATTGTGTGTGACCCAATAGGATTATACTAAGTTGGCAACGAGTCTGAACGAGTCAGAACCCGTAAGTCATAAGCGGACTCTAGGAAGCCATTATGACTACCCAATTAGTATAACTTTGAAAGCCCAAAGTAACCTTATAGAACATATCACAATCCCTTTGTCACACGATATCATATTGAACATAAGTCATGGTCCACGTCAACTTATGTTGTCCAATGCTTTCTCGATCTTGAGTAGATTGATATGAGAAAATAACATTGAACGTTTCAATTCATTTGGGTACGGCCGTACACTATTATCAATCTCACTCATCGAGTGGCCAAGCAGATATCTCTCTTGAGAGAGGGATAAATCCCATCTTGACTTATCATTCTTCCCTACAAAAATCCGATTATGCCAATCGTAGCCTTTATAACCACCCGGTTAGGGGTAGCGTTTGAGTACGTCAAACATAATGTTCATCATGTGGAAGACTATGATAATCTCAGGTCTAAGGATAAATGATATAACTATTATGAGATTTAATTATGACATTTGACCATGACATAAATCTCATAATGGGTCTATCCAGTACTTGTTCTCCAACATGTATCCATAAGTTTAATCCGCATCCTATGCGCTATAATCATCATATGATTATCCATTAAACTCATGCTAGCCCTTCATAAGTGCTAGGGACAATGATCATTATAACAAACATGCAAAAGATATAATAATCAGGTTTGTTATCTATATAACAATGAAGCTATGATATAACGCATAGGCCTTTCTCAAGGGCCTAGGGCATAATATCCAACAATCTCCCACTTGCACTAGGCCCAATCAACGCGTATCCAATACCCATTGAGCTTAGTTATGATCTCCATAATAATTGCAAGCAGGCTTATGTAAGATGATTATCCTTGTTATCATCATATGGTACTTTGCATATTTAGACATCTCCTATCTTTGACGATTTCTTGAAAAAAATAGAAACATCCAAGTATATGTTTAGATAAGACATTAGCCCCTTAGATTGTGCAATAACAATTATTGGCACAATGAAGGTCCATAAAATTAGTGACACTAAAAACAATTTCTAGTTTACTAATTGTTATCTTATTTAAACAATTTTCTAGTTGCATCCCATGCAACTAGATACTCAACCCTTTTGTAGAATAGTAATGGTATACTTAAAACTCTTCTAACACCATTATTAAACTTAAACATGTATTTATACTGTAATATTTATCTTTGTTGGTTTGTAAGAATGCATCTATGTAACTATTGCAAGTCATCTTTTATTCCATCAAAGATCAAGAACGCATCCTTTAGTTCCTTTTAGAGAACATAAGAGTGTTTCTTAACTAGTGACTCTTACTAGGATCCGATTGGTATCATCTCATCATACTCCAAGTATATGAGGCATACGGTCTTAGTACATTTACATGGCTTACATGATAGATCAAATTTCCGAAGCATATGGAATCCTAATCATGTACTCTTGCTCATTAGTCTTCCAGTAAGACTAAATCTTGCAAAGATTAATGCCATTAGACTTTTACAAGTAACCTCTCCAAGAGTCTTGCATAGTGAACTTTTCACTATCTTGTCTTTATTAGTACTTTGACTTTAACCAATCAACGTTTTAGACTTATCTTCATAAATCTAAATTCCAATGATATAGGTGGCTTTATCCAAGTCTTTCATTTAGAAACTCTTTCAGAATGAATTATATGTCAACACCATATATATATGACTAGGAATAATATTACGCTCCCACTAAATTTATTGTAATCACAAGTCTCATCTTTGATGAATTCAAACTCTTTGAATACTTCATCAAAATGAAATTTCACTCCAAGTAGTTTGCTTCAATCCATCTCATGGATTTCTGCAACTTGCATATTTTATTAGAATTTTATATATCAAAACTTTTAGGTTGTATCAAACACATCCTAAAGTACGTTCCTGTTAAGGAATGCTATTTTGATATCCATCTGTCATATTACATATTCGAAATATGAAGTCATGACAATTAGAATTCTAATAACATTAAGCATGACTACGGGTGATAAAGTTTCATTATAATCAACATTATGAATTAACTTTTCTCAATTAGTCATGCTTAATCAATATACACTTTTAGATTTTATGACTCCAAGTCATTGATCTAAATCCGGAGCTTACTTTGCATCTTGATAGGTAATAGGTCAATCATTCGCAATGATATCTTCCCTATTACTTTCTATTACGAGAAATCAATATTTCTTGTTATAGATAGTATCTTATCAGTTATGCAAATTTCTTGTGTATACTTGAACGAATTTCCACAACTCCTTGTGAATATTTGTTCAACTTCCATCTTAGGTTCCATGTCATTTTGGGTCTCGAACTCTTCGAGATACATTTTACTCCCACTAGTTCTTTAGAGATAAACGATTTATCTAGAAAGTGCTATTTAGAGTAACAAACGATTTGTACTCTTTAAAGGGTGTAAAATCAATATCATTAAGATATCCCATGGAATTACATTTATAAGATTTAGGTGTGATTTTGTCCCAGACAACACTTTTCTCAAAAGCATCACATCATAAATCTTTATGAAAGACAAACCAAGTATTTCTTTCATTCCATATCTCATATGGCATCAGTCGAACCACCTTAGATGAATCTCAATTTAGTGTAAGCGCAGCTGTTTCCAGCACATAATCCAGGGGGTTAATTAAAGATCAGTTTGACTTATCATGAGGTGAAAAACTGTGTTTTACAGATAATCTGTAAACTTTTGGAATATCATCCGTACGGCTGCTGTTTCCAGATCCTGTTTTTCTTAAATTGCAGACTTTCTGCAGAATTCTCATAAAGTCCAAGGCTCAAATAATCATCACTTTGATCAGATCAGAGTACAATAATACTTTTGCCATGAGATTTTGATATCCTTTTCCAAGCATTGTTACTTTAATGAAATACATACATCAACATGTATTAGTCCAAAAGAGTACTTCCTTTTACTACTATTAGTAAGAGGTGTCTTAATCAATTATAAGATTCACATAAATCACATGATTCAAAATCATGCGAATTTAAAACTCCGTCCCATGAAATTTTAGATATGCGTTTCTTTTCATTTGATATAGACATTATTGCTTTTTAAGAATGTAACGATTTTACATCCTTATATTCAGATTTCCATTATTTACGTTATGCTCATTATTTTGTTCTTCCAAGATAATGATATTAAGTCCAATTTACATGATTAGCAATACAATAAAGCAAACCATATTTAATGGAACACTTTCTTATTCGAAATAAGAAATATCCATAATCTTCTAATGAAGAAACCAAAATAATATTTCTACTTAAAATAAGAACATAGCACCATTTGTTCAAAACAAATATGAACTTATTAGGTAAAGACACTTCGCAAGTTCCTATGATTAATGTTGCAACCATTGCATCATTATTGCCACATAGGTTAATCTTTACCCCTACAAGTAGAAATTTTAACATAAATACTTGAAGTGGTAGTCCAACTACCCTTCCTTTTGATCTTTTAATTCAAATTGTAATTTCACCAACGGTTAATCCTATTGCCAAGGTACAAATTACATTCTTTGGATTTTAGGTTTTAGCCACAAATGTTTCCTTTAGGCTTGACAACTCTTGTCTTACCTTTATCTTAAATCCTTGTCCTTATTAACCTTTAGAGTTTGAGAATGTTTCTATTTGATATTAAGACTTAGAATTTTAAACATCAAATGTCGCTTATGAATTGATATCAAATCCGTTTGTTAGTTCCAAACTAACATGATAACCAAGCCGTATAAGGTAATTAATATGTCTCTCCATGTTCAAAACATGAGAACTTATTATCATACATTTTCATTCATCAAATGAATGTTAGACTCTAATCAATCTCAAAATTTTCTTGCCTTTCTTACTTGTAGGAACGCTTTCTACGTGATTGCTTATCAAATAAGCATCCATGTGTTTCAGATACTTCTAAAGTTCTAAACATATGGTAGCAAGTCATAAGACAATTGACATCTATAGAATCATCCACATGTTTCTAATAAATGTCTTTGTCCATCCTTAAGCATTAGGTTTCTTAGAAATAGGATTTATTAAGAATTCATAACTTCCGATCTTGCTTTAGAACAATTCTTAAGCTCATGACTAGGTCATGGAAGTTAATCTTATTCTTCTTAAAGTTGGGTCAATCGCAGTAATTATACATGATTATAGTTTAAGACATTCTACAAAATATGCAAATAAATATACACATATATTTCATACCATTATCATTTAGAAACATTTAATGTATTTCATAATACTCCCACTAAATTATACACCTTCAAATACAATAATTGTATAATATAATTTAAGTAGGTTAAGATTCAACTTTAATTTAATTTCAAGTCCGCTTTTGCGATACTGCTCAAAATTAAATTAATTAGGTAGACAACTCTTTGTCAATCATATCATATATGATTCTTAGATCCTTTATGAGATTTGTTAGACATCTTATGTCAGACACGTTTTAATCTCATCTTGTGCCTTAGGCCCAAAACTTTGTCTTTTGATAGCCTAATTAAGTCAAACCACGTTAAACGTATAGGAAACTCTCATTCCTCATCTCGCTCATACACTGATAGAATTAATGCACCTCGCTTTGGCAGAGCCCACATAAAAATACCCGGTGTACTCACAAGTGTTTTAATAATGAATTGGCACATGACTTAAGTTTTAAGAAGGTTTATTTGCTTAGAGATATGCATCATATATTTAATTATGTCATAATATAATATAGTCTTTGCATAATCAAGGTTAACTAATCATATTAATTAACAGAAGCAAAATCTTGTGATTCAATTATGAAGCAACATTGTGGGGACGGAATCTAAATTATCTGTAAACGATTTACAGATTGGATATTTCATTCGCATTCCCAGAAACAAGGCGTAAGCCTGCCATTGGTCCATGCAATGAATTAATCCAAATATAGTTTCCTTCTCTGCAAACTATTTGCACTTTGTATAGGGATAAATTCTGAAACTTAAGATTACGCCAATCTTAAACTCCTTTAAGATTCTGATCTCATTAACAGTTTGGACTTCTGTACTTAAATCTGTTTCAGGAAACACGGTTTCCAAAACCTGCCGCCTGAAACAGATCAGAATCAGTAATGCCCAAACCATCCGTACGGATGTTTCTGGAAGCATCCAGATTTATCCGTACAGCTCTTTCATACAAGTCACATAAACTCTGAACTCTTCAGAATTCTAAAACTGTATCCGCAGAGCAGCTTGAAATTGAAAGCACAAACCGCACGGCCGAAACTAAGCCAAAAGGCATCCACATTTTCGTGCTAAGATCAAGAAACCAAGCAACCTCTCTATACGGTCGAAACTAAGCCAAAAGGCATCCACATTCCCGTATAGATTGGATACTTGTTTCAAGATCTTTCATTGTCTCTTAATCTCACAGATTACAGCAGTTCTAAACTCTTTAGAACTCTGATTTCTGCAATTCCTTTTGAATTCTTCGGCTGAAAACTGTTTCAGGAAACACGGTTTCGAAAACCAGCCGTCTGAAAGCAGTTTCCAGTTTCCAGATTCGACTTCTCTAAACAATTTACAGAATAATCTGAACACCAGAAAACAAAATCAAATCTGAGAATTTCCAAACTAGCCGTACGGATCAGTTTGGCATCATCCAAACCATCCGTACGGATCCATTGATAGGATCCCAGATTTCCAGGTTTTTTAGAATTTCAGAAATTCGACCAAATCCAATATCATGTTTGTACATAATCAGATTACAGAAACATGAATTTACAGATTACGAATTTAATTAGATCTAATCAATATCATGAATAAACAATTTATTATATATATAAATTAGATCTAAATTATCAATACACATAATCCAATTATTTATTGATAATCCCAACATGCAATTATTCATATAGATCAAATCAATATAATAATCACATAATCCCCATGTCATGCTCATAAACCTTTATATCTCATATATAAAACTCAAATCACGCATTCATCTTATTATCATGTAGATATCATATAATCGAATTAAACAATTTCAACATGATATACTAAAATAATCAACAACGAACGGGGCTCTGATACCACTGTTGGGTTTTGATGCATCATGCACAGCGGAATAAACAGATAAAATCAAACACCCAAGAGCCCGGATCCGTGCATGTTGATTAAATTAAATACAAGATGAAAGAAACATACCCTTAAAGATCGAATCCATGAACACGGACTTTAAGGTGTTAAAGCAAACACACTCTATCGGTATCCACACGTCGAACGGATATCAAGAACACATTCTTGATCTGGATTGCTAGACCCAAGGCTTGATGAAGAAACGATTTCTTCATAGGAATTATTTTGCTCCATTGATTATTGAGTTATGATGATTCTAAATCTCAAAACTAATAATCCCCTCTATATGTGTGTAACTGTTTCTCAAACAACATGTTATGATTTCTAAAATCAACCATTAGGTTTCTCAAACCCGACTGCACACATATATAATAGGGTATAAACCTAATTCCTTTTGGGATCAGAATTCCTTGTCAAACAAGAGATCTGATCAAACTATTTTCCGTCTGGACAAACCATCCGTACGGATTGGTTGGGTGGCTCCCAAACCATCCGTACGGATCCTTCCAGCAGGATCCAGTTTTTCCCGTTTTCTGTGCCTTATTCAATCCGTTCTATTGTGTGTGACCCAATAGGATTATACAAAGTTGGCAACGAGTCTGAACGAGTCAGAACCCGTAAGTCATAAGCGGACTCTAGCAAGCCATTATGACTACCCAATTAGTATAACTTTGAAAGCCCAAAGTAACCTTATAGAACATATCACAATCCCTTTGTCACACGATATCATAAGTCATGGTCCACGTCAACTTATGTTGTCCAATGCTTTCTCGATCTCGAGTAGATTGATATGAGAAAATAACATTGAACGTTTCAATTCATTTGGGTACGGCCGTACACTATTATCAATCTCACTCATCGAGTGACCAAGTAGATATCTCTCTTGAGAGAGGGATAAATCCCATCTTGACTTATCATTCTTCCCTACAAGAATCCGATTATGCCAATCGTAGCCTTTATAACCACCCGGTTAGGGGTAGCGTTTGAGTACGTCAAACATAATGTTCATCATGTGGAAGACTATGATAATCTCAGGTCTAAGGATAAATGATATAACTATTATGAGATTTAATTATGACATTTGACCATGACATAAATCTCATAACGGGTCTATCCAGTACTTGTTCTCCAACATGTACCCACAAGTTTAATCCGCATCCTATGCGCTATAATCATCATATGATTATCTATTAAAATCATGCTAGACCTTCATAAGTGCTAGGGACAATGATCATTATAATAAACATGCAAAAGATATAATAATCAGGTTTCTTATCTCTATAACAATGAAGCTATGATATAACGCATAGGTCTTTCTCAAGGGCCTAGGTCATAATATTCAACAGTTATTACAAGTAAGGGGGAGCTAGTGACTTACCTACTCCGAAATCAAATTCACCCAAACTAATTTCTGTTCGGCAGGAAACGCTCTATTCACTGCCCTGATCATTTATGCGGAGTCGGATTTTCGAACAGAGGCATAATTAAGCGAGAGGGATCGAGAATAGGGTAAACCCTAACTTTTTTCTGAGACAGAGAGAAAGTACGAGAGAATTGGGAAAAAATGGAGAACATACTCCAGGCAACCAGCTTTATCCTTTGCAAGATTCAAGAATTGCACTTTGGCCCCTCAAGTTTCACTTTTAACAAAAAGGCCCTTAAAGTTTCAATTTGAGCAATTAAGCCCCTAAACTTTAATTTTCACAAATGACCCTAAAGTTCCAACTTAAACAATTAGGACCTAAACTTGCTCAATTAGTTAAATAATTAACTCAATTAAAATAGCATATAAATATGCAAGGCAAGAATTTAACAGGAATTAGGACGGGCGTTACAAATACACTCTTAAAACTCTAAAAATGACGCTTAACAAACTTTCTCACTGGCAATAAAAATCACTTGAACTGACACAACAAAATACTTGCACTAGTATAACCAGTTGTAGTTTTAAAGAGCACCATATGGTGTTGAGAAGTTCTGATTATTTACAAAAATGTCATTGCATGTTTTTTTAAAAAGTTCCACATATTTACAAAAATATCACCACATATTTTTAAATCACGTTTTTCATGAGAGTTAGGGAAAACACATTTTTCATAAGATTTTGTGCTAGCTAGTGCCTAACAACCATGACTAATGTGATTGCAATGGAACCTTTCATAAATCTTACTAGTGGTGGGTAAACCATGCTCTGTACGGGAAACTAATTTGCTAAATTTTTGTATTTTGCTTGTCTATGTTTTTATTTAATAAGGTAGCATAATTTTTTTTTGTAATATAAGTATACTTCCCCCGTCCCCCTCGAATTAGAACAATTTGTCATTTTGAGTAACCCGCTTGAAATAAGATGTAAGATATTAGAGTAATTGTGTATATTGAATAAAATAATCTCAATTGTATTGATCATTGTCATCTCCTATATATACAAGATTGTAAATAAGGTATTTTTGAACTATTCTAAGACTAGAATAAAAGAAAACATTAACTAGGTAACTACTTGCTTGGGGAGGAAGAAAGAGAGGCGGCCACCCTAGCTTGATGAGCAAGCTAGGGTGTCAGCATAGTATAGGATGGTTGTCTATCATGCCCCCGCAAGATGGACGTCCGGAGGGTAAGACCAATCTTGGAGAGCAAAAATTGAAACCGTGTGCGAGGTAGGGCCTTGGTGAGAGCATCAGCAAGTTGATCATCACCAGAAATGTGTGTTACGCACAGCGTACGATTTTGAACTTGTTCTCGAACAAAGTGATAGTCAAAAGCAATGTGCTTCATACGAGAGTGAAACTGAGGATTAGCAGCAACATAGGTGGCACCTAAATTATCACAGTAAATGACTGGTTGTTGGGTAGAGGAAACACAGATTTCACGAAGGAGATTCTGTAGCCATAAGACTTCATCACACGTATCAGCGACGGCTTGATACTCTGCTTCAGTAGAAGAACGTGCAATTGTACGTTGTTTCTTCGAACTCCAAAAGAGAAGATTGGACCCTAGATAAATTAAGTAGCCAGTAGTAGAGACATAATCCAATTTATCACCTGCCCAATCTGCATCTGTGAAGGCGTGAAGAATATCCGGAGAAGACTTGCGTAGTAAGAGACCTTGATCACGCGTACCAGCCAAGTAGCGCAAGATGCACTTAAGAGCACCCCCAATGTATGTCAGACGGATGTTGCATAAATTAAGCAAAATGATTAACAGCAAATGACAAATCACAGCGTGTAAGCGAGAGATACTGTAAATAACCCACCAACTGTCTGTACTCAGATGTATTAGGAAGTGGTGTCCCGGAGTTAGCAGTAAGGTAGGGATCTGGAACCAATGGAGTTGGGACAGGTTTAGGCTCAAGCATGTTGTACCGTTACAATAGATCTTGTATGTATTTATGTTGACTCCAAAAGAGACCATCTTTATGAGGAAGAACCTACACAACAAGAAAGTAGGAAAGAGGGCCAAGATCCTTAAGAAAAAACCTTGCTTCAAAAGTCTTTATGAAAGAATCCATTAAAGATTCAGAAGAGCCTTTGATAATTATGTCATCAACATATACCAATAAGACCAGAAAACCATCCGAATGTGCCCAAGTAAAGAGAGAAGAATCCAATTTGGAGTTCTGAAAACCAACAGATAGAAGGTATTGTTTTAATTATGTGTATCGAGCACTAGGAGCTTGTTTGAGATCATAAATGGCTTGGCGAAGTTTTCACACATGGGTGGGATTGTGAGCATCAAGAAAGCCAGTGGGTTGGATCATAAAAACATCTTCAGTTAAGGACCCTTGTAGGAAAGCATTGCTGATGTCAACCTGTCTGAGAGACCTTCCACGAGTAATAGCTAGGGGCAAGACTGTACGAATAGTGGCTGGTTTAACAACAGGACTGAAGGTTTCTGAGTAATCGATGCCTGGGCGCTGATGAAACCCTTTGGCTACAAGACGAGCTTTGTGACATTCAACTGTACCATCAGGGTTATACTTGGTACGAAAGATCCACTTACATAGAATGGGATGTTGATTCGAAACAGGTGGTACAAGATCCCACGTATAATTTTTGACTAATGTATCGAACTCAGCATGCATGGCATCTCGCCACGCTGGAATTTTGACGGCTTGAGAGTAGGTGGTAGGCTCGGTGACTGTAGGTTGTAAGGAAGCATGCAGGTTGAGTTTGTGGATTGGCTTGCGGATGTTGTTATGAAGGCGGGTTAGGGGACCAGGAGGTAAGGGTGGTGGTAGTGGAATAGTTGAAGAAGCGGATGAAGCGGAAGAGTTGGTGGGGGTTGCAGATGGTGATGGCTGTATAAGGTTAGTGGGTGGAGGAGAGTGGTCTGGTGGAGGGGAGGAAGATCCGGTCGGGTTGCCAATAGGTCCGTCCGGATGAGTTAAGGGTCCGATCGGGTTCTCTTGGGGTCCGGCCAAATGCAGGTTGCTGGGTGGGGTTGGTGTAGTTGACGGTAAGGTAGAGATTATGGGAATCCAGAGATTACACCATTCTTCTGGGGTGATGGAGTTATCAACAGGCTGAGATAGAGATTAAAAGGGAAAATTGTGTTCAACGAACTTGACATGACGCGAAACATATATTTTGTGAGTATGGGGGTCCAAACAGCAATAGGCACTCTGGGTAGGAGAGTATCCTACAAAGACGCAAGGGGTAGACTTGGGATCGAGTTTGTTAGTAGAAAAAGGCGTAGTCAAGGATAATACAGGCATCCAAAACTACAGAGTTTGTGATAGTTTGGAGGATGATTGAAAAGTTTGAGAAAAGGCAATTAAAGATCGAGGGTGCGAGTGGGCATGCGATTGATTAAATAGCATGCAGTGACAAAGGCCAGAGGCCAGAACCTATACGGCATGTGAGAGTAGGAAAGGAGGGTGAGGCCAGTTTCGACAATGTGTCCATGGCACCTTTCAGAATAGCCATTGTGCTCAGGAGTATATGGGGGGAGAAGTGAGATGAGAGATCCCAAGGGAGAGGAGAAGGGGACGAAGTCCAATGTATTCACCACCATTGTCACTGAAGATGGTTAAGATGGGGCGATTGAATAATTTTTCCACTAGTTTGCGAAAATTTATAAACACTTGAGTGGCATCATTTTTGTGTTTTAGTGGATAAATCCAAGTGTATTTTGTGAAGTGATCAACAAAAATGATATAATATTTATAACCATCAAAGGAAAAGGTGGGAGAGGTCCAAACATCAATGTAAATAATATCAAGCGGACCATTGGACGAATTAGAATTTTCATAAAACGATAGTTTGTGACTTTTATTACAGTCACAAGAATTACAATGAAAATGAGATGAACTAGGAATGTCTAAATTAAAACTGAAACTAAGATGCCGTAAGATTAGAGAGGATGGGTGACCAAGACGGTGATGCCAATTGATGATGGAGGAAGATGTGGAGACATGAACAGCAGGAGGGGACGAAAGCCATTCATAAACACCTAATCTAGATTTGCCTTGGAAGAGAATTTTGTCCGAATGAAGGTCCTTCACAACAAAGGAATCAGGTAAGAAAGTGACAGAGGCATTATTATCAACACAAAACTTGGAGACAGATAAAATGTTACGAGAAATAGATGGAACATGGAGAACATTTAAGCGAAGGGAAGAGGAAGGAGTTAGTAGAGAAGTAGAACCAGTCTGAGAGATAGATAAACCTGAACCATCACCAATTATGAGTTCTTATTTACCATCATAGAGGGAATGTAGGGAGAGATTGTGGAGATCATTGGTAGCATGATGTGTTACTCCACTATCAAGCAACCAACCAAGAACAGGTATCGTATTGGTGTGGGCGGTGTAGGTCGTAGGTGGGATCGTGTTTGGGAGTTGGTATGGTTACCGGTTGGGGTTAGGATTTGCTGGTGGGGTTAGTTGGTTGATGGATGAGGATATGGGAATTGGGCGTTGGGAAAGGTTTGTCGGAATATAGGGCATTGGGAGAAGAAGTGTCCATCCGTTCGACACCACTGGCATTTACCTTTGTAGGGAGTTTTAGGGTTAGTATTGGATCGGCTAGGGTTGGCTTGGTTAGGTATGAACTGAGGAGGTGGTAGGGTATAGCCGGTAGGGTTTTTGCGAGATTGATTGTTACGAGGTGGTTGTTTGGCTCCATAAGCAACAGTAGAGGGAAACGATGGGACAGACGGAGAACGATGTTTGAGCGACAGTTTTTTGTTGAATAGTTTCTCATGAAGTTCATCAAAGGAGATTGGAGTGTCCCTACTCTGAACAGCATTAACAACACTGTCGTAGTCAGAATCATGTAGTTTATCTAAAACTTTGTCAACAAGATCATCAGGATCTAGTGGTCACCCAAGCGAGGCTAGTTGATCTGCACAAGTTTTGAGATCATGCATGTAGTCTGTAATGGAACAAGAGCCTTTTGTGATGTTCTGGAGACGGTCTTTGATTTGTTTGAGGTGTCCTTTGGTTGGGTTGGCATATGTTTTGGCTAGGGTGGTCCAGGATTCTTGAGTTGTGATGGAGCGAGATATGAGCGGAATGAGTAGGGCGGAGAGAGATCCAGCCAGGGAACTTAAAAGTAATTGATCCTGGCGGAACCATGTGGTGTATGCAAGGTTAGGAATGGTGGGTGGGGAAGTGGCTGCAGCGACTCTGGCTGCGTTCTTTTGGGCGTCGGTGAAGTCTTCTGGAAGGGTTGGGTTGGCGGCAGGGTTGGGTAATTCTTTGGGTGGTGCGGGATGGTTGTCGTCAATAAACTGGTGGAGATCATAACCTAGAAGGGAGGAAACAATTTGAGTTTTCCAACCAATATAGTTTGTAGGGGTTAATTTGAGGATTTGTGTAAGGGAAACAATGATCAAAGGTTTGGTAGGTTCGGCCGGATTCAGAAGAGTTGAGGATTCGGCCATTGAAGTTTTTTTTGGATCTTTTATGCTCTAAATACCATGTAAGATATTAGAGTAATTGTGTATATTGAATAAAACCATCTCAATTGTATTGATCATTGTCATCCCCTATATATACAAGATTGTAAATAAGGTATTTTAGAACTATTCTAAGACTAGAATAAAAGAAAACATTAACTAGGTAACTACTTGCTTGGGGAGGAAGAAAGAGAGGCGGCTACCCTAGCTTGATGAGCAAGCTAGGGTTTCGGCATAGTATAGGACGGTTGTCTATCATAAGATAACCCCAAGAAATAGTTTTTCTCAAGATATATAGAAAAACACGAGGGCAACACTTACACACCCAAATTGAAAAAAAAAATATTATCATAAAGTATAATTTGTACAAGGCCGAAAGATTCCTATCGCTATTACAATAATTGCTCTAAGAACCGAAGAAGATCATACACGAAACCCTATCCTAGCCAAACAAACTTGAAATCGGAGATTACAAGAATGAAAATTAGTAGGGAGGCCGGGGTCTTATCGAACCAAGAAATGTATGTTCTTGTGGGTAATGGTGTACTCGATAATGATGCTCGAGTTTTGTGTTGTAGTGTTGTGATCTTCATTGTCCACATCCCTTTCTATTTATAGTGTTGAAATATTTGTGGAATACTTCAATAATGGCTGGAAACTCGTTGGAAATAATGGATGAGTGGATGGAGTGGTTGTCGAGTCTTGGAGATGAAAATCTCCACATGTCCATGAGTTTAGGAACCAACTTTTGGAGCCCAAGTCCATGCTTCATGTCCTTGTACCTTCGAGCTGTAAGACCCTAGTACTCTCTTTATATTTCCTTAGCCTTTGAATGGGTAAAAGACCCACTTTTTTCACTTGCACGATTCCCACATGTTTTTGAATAAAATCTTCTTTTATCCATAAAATCATTCTTCAACTTCCTTGCATGATTTTAGCATTCCCATCTTAGCATACCTGATTAATGGACCAACAAAAACAATATTCTTGCAAACATATAATGTTAGTAAAAAATATAATCATGAAATAATATTCAAATATTATTCAGACACTCGTCTGATAACACTGAGACAATGTTCGCAGCACTTGTGGTAACACCACAGTCTGCACTGACACTATGCTACCCACCCTCCCACACAACATATAATAATGAGATATATAATTAAATTCAAAAGTAGCTGACGGGTTTACTAAAGAGAGAATGGGGAGATACAAATTTCCAGTAAATCAATTTAAGGGAAAACTTCGTTTTGTCCATCGTACTTTAGTTCATGTTTCACTTTTACCATCGTACTTTATTTTTTTCATTTTTACCATTGTACTACAAACAATATTGTCATTTTATAACAAATTTGGGTATAAAACAACACCATTGTTTATAGTACGATGGTAAAAATGAAACAAATTTGGGTATAAAATAGCGAATTTGCTATAAAATGACACCATTGTTTGTAGTCGATGGTAAAAATGGAAAAAATAAAGTTCAATGGTAAAAGTGAAACACGCCTCAAAGTACGATGGACAAAAACAGAGTTTTCCCATCAATTTGATGTTATATTTTTCCCGTAAAAAAAGTTAGTGAAATATTTTTTAAAAATAAAATACAATTTAGTGTGCTCGATTCACAGAGATGAGATGATCCCATGTCTCGTTTGAACGATAAGCTATCTACAAGAAACAGGCAAATACCGATGGATAATTCCTTCGCTAATCATCCAATTTCCGTCGCTAAATTAATTAACGACGGATTTTCGACGTTAGAATTCCGATGTTAAAACGTGTGTCAGTAAAATATTTTGACGGATTACCGACGATTATCTCTACGATTTATCGATGGATATATCCGTTGCAACTGTCTTTTAGCCGTTGGTAGATTCGTAAATTAGACGACAAATTCCAAGCATATGCCGACGGATTAACGACGGATGTGTCATCATTAATTAAATGGTCGTTTTATTTTTAACTAATGTAAGAGCTTCGGATTATTCCGTCACTAATATTAATTGTGTTTTAATAAATTATTTTTATTTTTAATATTACCGACGGATTATTCCGTCCTGAATTTTACATCACTGACAGGATATAAAACAACCAAAAAGTAATTAATATTTCAAATAAAACATAATAAACAATCATGTTATGACATTTGTTCAACATAAAACATAATACCAATTGTTTTGAAGTAGCAACAACTAAAAAAAAACTAAAAAGGGTGATCTCGAGTTGAGCCATCGACATGCTCCATCACCTGATTTAATTGCTGCTGAAAATCACTTTTCATTTTCTGCATCTTTTCCTCCAAAGCCTTCCTTTGTGCTTTCTCTTTCTTCAACTCATTTTTCACATTCATCATTTATGTCTCGTACACACCTTGTTCGACACTCGTCCCTTCCATAAAAGAGGCTGAACTCCGACTGTCGCTAACATAGAAGGAGCTCATACAACCAATACAAAACACACGCTATTTTTTAACACCGCCCACAAGCTTCATATAAAGTCCATCCTTTTCTTTGGTAGTCAAATCTCCACCTTTTTCGACCGACGCTTCATTAATTAGGCGTTCATACTCATTCTTCAGGTAATAATATATCTTATTGTTAGCAATAATCACAATAAATAAATAAATAAATTGATATACTTACAATTATATACTTACATAAATATTCTTAGAATACTCATCAGAGTATTTGCCATCGTTACGCATATGCATTTGTTTCTGAAGCTCAAATAAAGTAGGCTTGACACCTTTCTTCTTTCTTTGCTGCATTATAAACAAAATATTATTATATGCAATGTTTATGAAAATCTATATAAATATATATATATATATATATATATATATATATATATATATATATATATATATATAGGTGCTCAAATGAGAACCTAAATATCGTGAGAACAGTGAGAACTTAATGTATCCAATGATGTATCCAAGTGCACATTGGATACATTAGTTTTTACCTAATGTATCCAACTAATGTATCCACTGATGTATCCAAGTCAAGTAATATATCCAATGCTGCTGAAAATCACTTTTCATTTTCTGCATCTTTTCCTCCAAAGCCTTCCTTTGTGCTTTCTCTTCCTTCAACTCATTTTTCACATTCATCATTTCTGTCTCGTACACACCTTGTTCGACACTCGTCCCTTCCATAAAAGAGGCTGAACTCCGACTGTCGCTAACATAGGAGGAGCTCATACAACCAATACCAAACACACGCTATTTTTTAACACCGCCCACAAGCTTCATATAAAGTCCATCCTTTTCTTTGGTAGTCAAATCTCCACCTTTTTCGACCGACGCTTCATTAATTAGGCGTTCATACTCATTCTTCAGGTAATAATATATCTTATTGTTAGCAATAATCATAATAAATAAATAAATTGATATACTTACAATTATATACTTACATAAATATTCTTAGAATGCTCATCAGAGTATTTGCCATCGTTACGCATATGCATTTGTTTCTGAAGCTCAAATAAAGTAGGCTTGATACCTTTCTGCTTTCTTTGTTGCATTATAAACAAAATATTATTATATGCAATGTTTATGCAAATCTATATATATATATAATATATATATATATATATATATATAGGTGCTCAAATGAGAACCTAAATATCGTGAGAACAGTGAGAACTTAATGTATCCAATGATGTATCCAAGTGCACATTGGATACATTAGTTTTTACCTAATGTATCCAAGTAATGTATCCACTGATGTATCCAAGTCAAGTAATATATCCAATGATGTATCCAAGTGAATCATTGGATACATTAGTTTTTTACCTAATGTATCCAAGTTCTCACGGTTCTCACGATATTTAGGTTCTCACAGGAGCACGACCCTATATATATATATATATATATATATATATATATATATATATATATATATATATATATATATATGGTCGCGCTCCTGTGAGAACCATTATAAATAAAAATCGTGAAACCAATCATAACTGTTTGATTAAATACAAAATCAAGGGTTCGGATTATAGATACATTAGATACACTTGGATACAGTAGCTAATTTTCAAAAATACAATTGGATACATTAGCTTTTAACCTACTGTATCCAAGTGCAACACTTGGATACAATACTTGTTTAGCTCAAGTGCAATATCAAAATTTATGTATTGTATCCAAGTGCATCCAATGTATCTATAACTGTATCCTTGATTTTGATTCTAATCTAATGGTTATGCTTGGTTCTCACGGTTCTCACGCAATTGTGGTTCTCATTTGAGCACCTATATATATATATATATATATATATATATATATGGTTATGCTTGGTTCTCACGGTTCTCACGCAATGTAGTTCTCATTTGAGCACCTATATATATATATATATATATAGGGTCGTGCTCCTGTGAGAACTTAAATATCGTGAGAACCGTGAGAACTTGGATACATTAGGTTTTTACCTAATGTATCCAATGGTTCACTTGGATACATTGGATACATTACTTGGATACATTAGGTAAAAACTAATGTATCCAATGGTTCATTTGGATACATTGGATACATTACTTGGATACATTAGGTTCTTACCTAATGTATCCAAGCTCTCACGGTTCTCACGATATTTAGCTTCTCATTTGAGCACCTACCTATATATATATATATATATATATATATATATATATATATATATATAACATAATAAGAATAGGTATCATTATACAATAAAAAGAATACATATGTACTACGACCGTCCCGAAATAAATGTCTAAAATAATTTTTAACATTTATTTTGAGACGGAGAGAGTAATACTTTTGAACACTGTTATCATTTATAGACATCCAAATATATTTTTTTAGGGTCGAGAACAAAAATGAGTATTCTTATTGGGACGGAGGTAGTACTTAGTGTTAGAATAATTACAACAATATTGAACAGAAACAGAAATAAAAATTACAAACTGAAAAGTTCTTCTTTTTGAGTTTGTCCGAGTCATGTGAGAACACACTCTCCTTAAGACAACTGAACAAATATGCCTGGATGAAGTCACCACGAAAGAGCAAAGAGGGCCAAGGAAAAACGCTAGCAACGAGTGTATGAAAGACTGTGGAAAAGCTTTTGTGTCTTCGAAAATGGCTGTGGAAGAAGCCATTAGAAACTGCTCAAAAAAGATCCCATTAATTGCACAATTAAACTGGGAATCAATGCAATTAATTTTGTAATGAATGGTATTTATTGACCGTTACAAAGACAGTCAGAGCCGAAAATTCAAAATGGGGACGGAAAAAATTGTTTAAAAAGTGAGCTTGGCCGATTTGGAGCTGCATTCGTGTCCGCAGGACGCGCACACATGAGTCTAGTCGTCCGAGGCACAAATCGGCAAATTTTAACTGAAATTTGCAACACCTGCGCACCCGGGTGCGAGAGAAAGCCTATAGTCTTTACAATCTTAACCCATACAAAAGGTTAATTGTATTTAAACTAGCTCACCTTTTTATTCTAAACCAATATGGGACAAGTTCACTTGACTTTACCCACAAATAGACTTAGAACATTATTTCCCTCATTTTCCTAATTGGGATGCCCATTTAAACAAGGAGCATAGGAAGCCTTTTTACCTTCCCTTTCCATGTGGGATACTAACCCACTTCCCAACTTACCCATTCATTTTTGAGCATTTCAACTCCTACATTCCACTATATAAATTGGACACACCAATTTATTATTAACATGTAAGGAGTCATTAATTCATGAAAATCAACAGATGATTTTCTTTAGGAAACGCGCGCAATTTCCTTCACACATTTACACATTTTTCCAACACTTACTACACACAGCTTCTCTAATCAATCTGTTCTCAGCCCCATCATGATTCATACTGTAGCTTGTATTCCTACTCCTAAATCATGGATAAGTAGAAATGAAAAACTAATAGCTCATATTTTGTGGAGCATGTATACTGAAACTTACATATGTGTGAAGCTAATTATTGTGAAGGTATGTCTTCCACAAGAAAGCACTAATGCTTGGTACTGAAATTACTTAATGATTATGGCATGTGAATAAATCAATTAGACATTGTGATATGACTGGAGGTAAGTGAAACAAATCAAGTGAAGGGAGAGAACAATGTATAATACTAAAACTTAATTTGCATAAAATCTAAAACGACCCCCCCTCCCCAACTCACCTTTTGTGTTATGAGTTCAGATTATGGAAATTACACAAGCAGTATACTAAGGAAGAAGAAAGGAGATTTTCAACCAAAGAAATTAGACAAGAATAATAAGATAGACACACAGAAGTTACAGAGAGAAATTAAAGTAGAAAAAGAATTAGGATTTTCCAACCCAACTTGTTATTTGACTGCCCTTTGCAATGAACATTTATACAATGTGTGAACTCCTAAGATGCACTGAATGGAAACTATAATACATACAATCACCTAAATTAATTAATGTCAGCTATACTGAGTATCTGTGAACTATACAAAGTATTTATAATACAAACAGGGTAAAGAAATTTATTATGTGCTGACAGTGGGGAGAAAATTCTTTTTCTACCACTTGTTTATCAAATGATAAAAATATATTTGTTCACATGAAAAATGGGCTCTCAAATACATCAGTTTTACAGCTAAAGATTAATATTTCGACAGGGAATAAGTTACAGATTTTATCCTAGTATCAGCCTAAAGATAGCTCGTAGGATCAAGAAAATAAATTCATGCATAGACAAAATTTGTAGATACTCAACCGAGAAGGATTTAATGTAACAGAGGAGGTTAATGACCCTTGGGATGGGATGGAGGGAGTATATAATTGGATATAATGTACGTACCAGCTCCATGAAGTAGGATACGGCAGGTTTGGAGTCTCCAACATGCTTAGAGATGCTATTATCCACCTCCTTCTTCCGATTTCTAAATTTGTTTTTGCTTTCGCTGCAACTTCTGGGATACTCCAATACTCTAAAAAGTTAGACCAATCTGCCTCCGATACACCTGGTTTCTTCTTTGAATCCTTCCATTTTGTCTTCCCTGAGCTCACCATGCCAGCATAAAGTTTCGCAGCTTGTTTCATAAAAGCTTTCTTAATAGTAGTTTCTTCCTCCTCGGGCCATCTACATTCTTTCTGCAAACATATAACATACTTTAGATAATGCAATGTATGTATTTAATATTACAAATTACTCCCTCCATCCCATCTCGTTCTATACAATAAAACTACTTTATATAAGCAGTAAATTTTCATTGCGGAAGGCACAAATTTGTATAATTGGGGGCTAAAAGAATGTACCTTAGATTCAGTGAAATAACTCTCTTTGTTTGTGGTTGGAAAACTCTTCCAGTTGAATCCCTTTTGAGTTTATGTCCTTCTGAAAGATCTTAGTAATACGACGTACAATCCATCAGGCATCAGCGTGTAGATTTTTGTTATGTAGTTTGATTGGGTTGGGTGGAAAATTAGAGACAGAGATATTCACTTACCTTAGAAATCGAGCCGAGGTGAAGCCTGCGCCTCCGTCGTCGGAGTGAAGACGGCGGGCTAGAAGAGCCAGAGTGAAGACGGCGGACCGGAAGGGGCAGAGTGGGAGCAATCGCCTCAACCCTAGATCACCAATGTCGCTCTGTAGTCAAGCAGGGCTCTAATTTTCTAACGGGCAATGCTAGACCTACAAAGGAAGTTTACAAAATGAAGGATACAAGATGTGGTGGCGATATTTCATTGGCTACATCGATAGTGGACCCGGCACACTCTAATTAAAAACACCAACACAATTATGACACCTCATTTTGTAAGCACATTTTAGCCATATTTTGTAACTTTATTATTTCTCTTTTCTAACCTAGGCGTGTATACTAACTTGTCTATTTTTATTTTCTAAATTTTTATTTTTATTTTAATTTACTTACTGACAAACGATTTCTGTCGCTCCTTTATTAAATTATTTCCTGACGGATTTTATCCGTCGTAATCTTAAAATAACGAAGAAAAAAAATTATATACTGAATCATACAATCCCACAAATCCGTTGGTATGAATGCGCGCAATTTTTTTGCACCACAATTTCAACGGATTAGAATCGAAATATATTTTGTGTCGACAAATCCGTCCCTAAATCCATCAGTATTCTTGTTTCAATTTGCATTTTTTGTTTCCTTTTTAAGTCGTCGTTATTTCGTCGGTAATCCGTTGCTAATAACGACGGATTCGAGTTCGTCGGTATCTGCCAGTTTTCTTGTAGCAAAGGGAAATGAAGTTCGCAAAAATTCAGGAGGGAATTGGGACTTTAGGTTTACAATTTTTAGGGTGTAGGGACTCTTTTGAGTTCGATAAGTGGATTTACTGTCTTTTTTGTTTCTTTTGTAATTCTTGAACAAGTGTGATGTTTGGTTCATTTATGATTGAGATTATGTTGTAGGTTTATGTTCAAAGACAGATAGTTTTCCTAGTGTTTGACGTAATTCTGAGTTTGAGTAAGATATTTTGAACCCTAACCACGTGTTATTTCAATTCTCCAATTTTGTGTAATCTTTCGCCTATCACTCTCGATGGTTTTTGCTAGTGTTTGACCTAATTTTGGGTTTATGTGTTTGGGTTTTAGTGAGATATTTTGTGTAAATAGTCATTGGATGTGGTTGTCAACGGACCAGGTTTAACTCGTCCTTTCATATTTAACAGGGACTTGCAATATCGAAAAGTGCCCAGAAAAAACACAAGTATAGTGGCACATGGCTGATTTGATTGGAAAAAAGTAGTGTGGTTAGTGATAATGATCATGGACGCAAAAATAAATGACATAGATGTGTTGGATGCAAAAATAGAGTTGAGTGATCAAATGCACACAAACCGAAGAGTTTGTTGATTTTTTATTGAAATGTTTGCTGCAAGTATCAATTTGTTATTTGGTGCATTCTTCTTTAAACATATTATTTACAATTTAATTTTGACACATTACTTTCCTGGCTTTCCAAATTGAAGTTTAAACAATTATGAGATTGTCTAACAATAAATCTAAAATCTTTTTTCTTAAGTTAACTATTTTTATAATTACAAGATGATCAATCACCGATAGAAATATTACCCACAACATAAACCCAAGGAAACTGACCACAACACACCTCTTACATCAGTGGCGTAGCAAGAAAATTTTATTAACATGAGAAATTCTTTTGAGTATGAAGCACTATAAGGTTATAACTATATTTATTGTGAAGGGGGTAAATTTTAATATAGTGTTATTTTTTCTTAGTATAAAGGGGGCAAAATATTAAATTTATAGGTAAAAAACAATATTTTTAGAATTGTATAGTACTAAATTTGCACATTTTGAAAAACAAAGATGGGATTTCGCCCCCTTATTGTTGTCCGTAGCTACGGCAATGCCTTACATCATATATCCCCGACGAGTCAAACTTATAGATTAGATTTTCTTTCTCGTCATGGAGAGAGTGAGATTGACATACTCAGTTTTCTCTATCGACATGCGGTCAACAATAATTTTCTCGTACCTCACAAACAACTCATCCATAATCGATTCCCCAAAGTGACTAACAAGCATAGGTTCGAGCACAGCTCTCATACACTTTGCCACATTGGATCCACCCGAGTCTTTGCAAATTTTGTCAGAAGCATTCCAATGGATACGAGAGAGCTCGAGACGATCAATCATGAAGGATCCTTCTTTCTCAACTTCAAGTTTAACCTCCTTAGGGGATGGGTTATATTCTGGAACGTTGAATGAATTCAGTTTTTCCTCTTCTATGCTTCCCTGCAGCGGTCGATCAATCTTCAATGTTAGACACAAGCGTCTAAGAATTTTTATGGTTTTGAAAGGATTAGAAATCTCGGAGCAAATTAAGCATGTTGTTCATGTGACTAAAGGTTAGGATTACATTTCATCTTGATCCAACGGTTTTAATTAACAATTTCCTCTTCTTTTTTTAAAAAATGTTTTGCGCATATATATTTTAGTTCAAACATACACACACACATATATATATTAAAATAATACATATATTGTGCAGTTATACTAACATTTTTCGTTTTAGCCACAACAAATTTTAAATGAAAGGAGGGAAATAAGGGAGAAAGCTCCAAACAGAGGTTTTAGATCCGCTTTCAACATTCCCACGGGAAATAATAAAGTAAAATTACAAAATATGGTTACAAAATGTCGCTTACAAAATAAGGTGCCATAATTGTATTGGTGTTTTTAATTGAAGTGTGCCGGATCCACTATCGATGTATCCAATGAAATATCGCCACCACATCTTGTATCTTTCATTTTGTAAACTTCTTTTACAAGACTAGCATTGCCCCTTCACAATAGCAAGGCCACGTGATGGCTAGAGGGTAAATTTAAACCCCCTTTAATAGTTAGCATTTTTACCACCTTTAAAATGAGAAAACTTTATCTTTTAGTACCACAAACGTAAAAAATTTCAATTTGAAACCCTTTCAACCACATTACCATATTAAGAAGGCATAGTATATGTAACACTTTTAATTAAAAATCATCGAACCTGTGGAAACGAAATTTTGGCTTCGCCTATGTGTAACCTTATTCATATTCTCTCTTTTTTCATCTTATTAAAATGGTAGATTGAGGTATGTGGTAACCGTAGAAGTATTTCTTACCTCTGAAACCATCTGGTTGAGAGCTGAAGCTAAGAGTTCCAATATGTAACAACCTTCTTTACCCGAAAAATCATCACTTGTTCTTCCCAAAAATGTCAAAACCATGTGTCCTCCGCCCACAATTTCTTCAGAACGACACATTAGAAACTTCGAGAAGTCCCTTTGAAATTGCTCATAATATTCTCTAAGCACGTTAGGAGGGCTTGTACGTGACGTACAAATATTTCCATTGTTATTCTCGACTCCTTCGGGAACCTACTACGATCAGTTAAGTTAAAATAACGAAAGCAGTCGTGAAGTCAATAGTCTTTCTTAAGGTCAAGAAAAACTAAAGTGTAGTTTGTAGGTGGTCAAAATCATTATTGTAGAGGTCTATACAAAAACATTGTGTTCAAATTAACAATGCTAAAATCTCACATTTCAAAATTCAAGGGGGTCGTGATCCATAAATTTGATGTGGCTTCGCCACTATATAAAGCAAAGTAATTAAAGTTAAAAAAATATAAATTTATTAATATTGTAACTGAATCTTGTTTGTTTAAATATTGGGAGAAATAAAATTTATGAAAAAAGAGACATTTGTTTTACACAAAATCTTGTAAGTAATTTGCTTTCTCTAAGTAATAGAAAAAGAAAAAAAATCAGTTTTACGACTTTTAAAACTATAAAATTTATTCCTTCAAAAAAAAAAACTATAAAATTTATTATTAAATTGTCAGTTTACTATTCAGCATATATATCACTTTTAAATACGGAATAATAATTTAAGAGTTGGTCTTGTGAAAAACGTGTTTTTCCAAACACTCTGGCGCTTGTTTTTTAATGCAAGCGGTGTCATTTTTGTAAATATTGACAAGTATCGTAAATGTCAGTGTGAATATTTTAAAGTGCCAGTCATTAAAAAAACATTGTCGTTGGCACTTTTCAAAAGTGCCACTTTTCAAAACCCGTTTTTCCCAGATTTTCACATAATTTAATAATAAAATGGACTGTTTTAACATGTATCTACGCACTAAAATTATCACTTTATCATTGAAATCGTTATAGTTATGTCGCCATTTAAAACTGGCAAATTTGTTTGAAAGTAATTTGACAGATTTAATTAAGGGTTAATTGCAATTTAGACCCTGAAGTACCATACCACCCTTCCAAGCGAACCCCGATATGTTTTTCTTGTCAAATCGGGTCTTGAGGTAATTTATTTTCGCCAGTTAGGACATTTTTGACGGATTTCGTTAGAAAGTCAGTTAAAAGGCATGTGCCATGCACGTGACTAACGGAAATAGGTAGTTTGAATTAAAATTAACTATTAAAGGTATTAAATAACATATCTAAAAACTGAAGGGAGGGGTAAACAAAAACTCAAAACTTATAAACCTTTTCCCATCCTCTTTCCCTTTCCATATTAATGGGTAAGGATAAAAAAAAAAAATCTCACCTCCCCTTCTTCTCCCAACGACGGCGCACCATCGACGACGGAATCATCCCCACTTTCTCCCCCACCGGCGAACCATCATCTCTGATCTCCCTCACCACAATCCCCAAATCAAAACCCCTAACCCGTCTCCCTCTCATCGCCGCCATCTCGTTCAACCTCATCCGCTTCTCCTTCCACTTGGCTCTCATGGCTGCGCCGGTGATGAAACTTCTATTTCTGCTTCTGAGAAAGAACAGCCGCCGAAGTAGGATTGAAAAGGGGAGGGGCGGAATCCAACCCCCCATCTTCATTCTTTCATCCCAAACCTAACCCCCAAATTTCATCCCAAAATCAACCCTCATCCTTGTCCGCCCCTGCTACTGAAGATGGCGGCGGCGTCCATGGCGAAGAAGGCAGAAGAAAAGGATGATTTTGCTCTAATTGGGGTTGTCTTGAATCATGTTGTTCTTCACCAAAAGGTAGAGGTTTTGAAATGGGTGGCGGAGAAGAAGGCAGAAGAAGAAGAGGGGTTTGGAAGGAGTTTGACTGGGTTGATTTGTGGATTCATGAGGTTGATTTGTGGTGACTTGATTTTCCGGTGACTTGATTTTCCCTGTGACTTGAAATGGGTGGGAGGTTAGCCGGAGTTTTGGAAGGAGTTTCACTGGGTTTCTTCCTCTTTTTTTATTTTTTTTTTCTAGATGAAAAGTGGGTTTTTTTAATCTTTCGAATAATATGCTAAAAATTGTTAAGGAACTGATTTATTTATATCTAAAATGTTTGTTTTTTTTTTATAAATTTTTACTAAAGAAATAAATATAAATTTTAGAACTATAAAAATTTGTGGATATAGATATTAATAAAAAACTTGAAAATAAAAATTAATTACTCCCTCCGTCCCGCTCGAATTAGGATTTTTGGTCAAGCAATTTATACTTTGACCAATGATTTGAAGAAAAATAATGATACTAATAAAAATATAAAAATTGTTTGTATCACGATTAATAATAAACTAAATTATTATTTTTAGATTTTCATTAAGATAATTAATTTTCTTCAAATTGTTGGTCAAAGTATAAATTACTTGACCAAGAATCCTAATTCGAGCGGGATGAGGGAGTATATTCCTCACAAAGAAATGCTCCATATTTAATTAAATATATTACTATCCCTATATTTTTCGTTTCATTTTTAAATCATTATAATGTTTTTTAATTATTTATATTCCTCACATAAAATTTGGAAATAAAAATTATTTTAAAATATTAATATAATAATTAAAGAAGTAATTACTTATTTATATCCAATGAAATATTTTTTTAATAATATTTATTTTAAAAGTTTGATATTTGTTTTTATTTCAGCCCTTTTGAATTTAGAATTTTCATTAGGCCCCTTAATAGCTAATCTCAATTCAAAGTCACCCAATTCCGTTAGTCACGTGCATGGCACATGCTACATAACTGATTTTCTAACGAAATCCGTCAAAAGGCCCTAACTGGGGAAAATAAATTACCTCAAGACCCGATTTGACAAGAAAAGCATATCGGGGTTCGCTTGGAAGGGTGATATGGTACTTCAGGGTCCAAATTGCAATTAACCCTTTAATTAAACACAAAAATAATTAATACTATTAAACAAACAATTTGAAACCCAAGAACATTTTATTTGTAGCATTTCGAAAAAAGTTTTTTTTTATAAGACATGTTCTCTGTTTTAGGACTGATCAAGTAAATCACGTAAAAGAAAGTACCTGTGAGAGCCAGTGGAGACTGTAAGAAGAATGAACAAAGTGTAAACTTCTTGAGGCAAAAATTCTACCATAGAATGATCCAGGCACTCCATTGAAAAAGCACGGTCCAAAGCCGGACCCCATTTGTTGTTTCAGATTTTCTTGAAATTTCGGCAAAGAAAGGAAGATGAAGTTAAAATCATTTCCAGGAAGGTCATTTAGGTAAATTTGGTATTCAGGAGATTGGTGGCCTTGTTTAAGCCTGATGTTGTCAATTATCTTGATGAGTTCTGAAACAAGAAACAATGTGTTTGGTCCAGATGAACAACCCAAATCTGCCATGGATATGGTTTCTGTGTTGGGAAAGATGTTGCAGTAGAGATCTGTTAGGGCTTCTTCTATTATGGGCTTTGTCATGGATATTACCTTTCTCTGTCAAAACCAATTAAAAGAAGAAGGATAATTAATACTGTACTCCATTTGTTCAAGAAAGTTTGTCTCATTTAACTGTTTACTTACTGTCAACATAAATGATATTGATCATAGTGAAATTCTTAAACCACTAATAATAAATCACATACTGTATTGATTCATCAATTCCAATTTAGTACAGAATTTCGATAGAATGATTAAATCGACAGTATTAATGTTTGGTCAAAGTTTATTTACGTTCACTATAAAAAAATTAAATGATACAAACTTTCTGAAACAGAAAGAGTATGAGTCATGTAACAAAAAAGGAACATGTAACCCGATCCCAGTGGCTCGCAGCAGTGCTGCAAGGAATCCTCTGCTGAAGCCGAGCCATTATGAATCCTATCAAATCTAGCCCTCTATCACCTTTCAGTTTTGCTATTAATATCCATAAATTTTGGGAGGAAAATGCACTTTTGTATAACACTCTAAAATCCTTTTTGTACAGTTATTTCTATAAATTTCTATTTATAAATCATTCTCCTTGAAACAATAAATATGCAAAATCTGCAATATACTACTCCCTCTATCCTTAAATGAGTGCCAATTTTCAAAAAAAAAATTGTCTCAAAATGAGTGTCTATTTTGATCATAACTTTGTCCCTGACTCTTTTTTTTAAAAAAAAATTCACCATTCTTTTTATACTTGCAAAACCTAATGTTTGTAACGAGAATTACAATATTATATATGAATCTTGCCACCAAATTGTACGAAAAGTTATGTCCCTTAAAATGAAATTTGGACACTCATTTAGAGAAAGAGGTAGTAATAACTACTCCCTCCGTCCCACCCGAAATAGTATTTTTGGTCCCGACACGGGGATTAAGGAATAATAATCTTTTATTATAAAAAGTTATTTGAAAAGTAGGTGTTGTGAGTATGAAGGAAAGAGAAAGTGGGTGGAGAATAATAAATGAAAAGTTATTGTGAGTATGATAAATGGGTTCTACTAATAAAAAAGTAATAAAAGCTTTCCATTTTGGGATGTCCTATTTCGAGTGAGACACCCAAAATGGCAAAACACGGGGGGAGTCTTTTTAGTCTGTTCACTTTTTGCCATTTTGGGTGTCCCATTTGATTGTTCGCACTCCCAAAAAGGAAGGTTTATATTAATCTTTATTCAATGGGACCCACTTGTCGTACTCACAACAACTATCCCACTCACAATTCCAACCCCACTCACATATCACATCATGTTTTTCATACTCACAACACCCACTCAATTGCTAATATACAACATTTTTCTTTAAAACCCGTGCATTAGTCAAAGTGTGAACAAACTAAAAAGACGGAGGCAGTATACTTATACCTGAAGAATTGAGTTGTTTGAGTAGCTAGAATCTCCAATTCCTCCATTCATGTGAAGTACTTGAATCACCTCCATGTCTCTCACACACATAAAATTTGGTTTCTGCCTTGATATGAGTAAATGGGATGTACTTGTCCTATATTTATAGACGCAACAATATATTCTTAATAATTATTACTGTATTATTTGACATTTTTAAAATGTTACTGTAATTAAGATTTGTCAGAATTGCTAATTAAAAATCATTAGGTGGGACTGAGGGAGTACATGTAACTCCCACCAACCCGAAATGAATGGCTGGAGTATTTGTTAAACTTTATCGAATGGATAGAGATGACGCCTAGTCAATAAATGAGAATCGCGAGCACCCGTTTTCAACGGCGTCGGCTACAAACGAAGGGTTGTTAGAACAACTGAAATGGGTTTTCTAAAAATCCCGAGTCGGAAAATGCAGTTATTTCTTCTCTTTTATTAGTAAAAGAAACATGGTGAAGAACAATGGGGAAGGACGAGAGGTAGACGAAGGGAGAGGAAGGGGGTGAGACTTGAGAGTTTGTCCGAGTTTTTCTTGTTCAAAGAGTTTTTATTTTATTTTTAGAAAAGTAAGAAAAAAAAAAAAAAAAAAACATATCCTATCACTTAAGGATTTCTTTTCCCTTTTTCCAAATTTAGTTAATCCCTCCGTACCACCAAAAAAAATTGGAAGTGTTTTATTTAATGGGACTCATATTCACATTCACCATCTAGGCAAGAAGTTAGTGGGTACGACAAGTGAGGCCTACAATTTAAATATGTGAGAGGGGAAAGTTAGTGGGTACGACAAGTGGGCCCCATAAATTAAGTATGTGAGAGAAAGAAGTGAGTGGGTATGACAAGTGGGGCCTACATATTTTACTATTTTAGTAAAGGATGAAGCTTTTAACGGAACACCCATTTAGGCAAAAGGTGAAGCTTCAAATGGGACGGAGTGAGTATTAAACTTAAACATTTCTAAAAATGTAATGTCTAGGGCAGCATTTGTAGGAATATTCATTTTTCTTTGCAATTGACAAGTAAAAATGTCAATATGTTGGCAAATGTAATATCTAGGGCAGCATTTGTAATTGCGATCCCCACCGTTTGGGTCGAACATCCGACTTGTGTGGATAGTCGACTTCTGAACGTTTGTTATTATCATTAATTATATGTTTTCTTTTGGTTTCAAAAAAAAAAAAAAAAAAAAAACTTAAACATTTCTAAAATGTCCTTAAATACTTATACACCATTATTTTCAATAAAGGAGAAAGACTTCATTTCACTTAGGTTGACCTAGCCAACAAGAGGCACATATACGTCAAGATAAACAATTTTTGAAACACTTTAGTTGTGTTCCTGAATCTGAATTCAAATATTGACTCAAAGCATATGGAACCTTCTCATTAATTAATTGTATTTCAAGAATAAGCACAAACAAATTAAATACTACTCAGACCTTTCCATGTTTATAGTTTTAATTAGATTTTTCATAATTGACTTTGTTAAATTTTGATCATAAATTTATGAAATAAAATCATAGTCATAAATTTTTTTAAATCTTTAGTTTATTTTTAGATCTGAGTCCAATTCAATCATAAGGAACGGAAGGACACTCAAATTTTGGTCTTTTAGTTTATTCATTAATTAAAGGTATTATTGTCTTTTTTTGCTCTTCACTTCCATTAACAGGGGCATGGTTTGGAAATGGAGAAACAAATAAAAAAGGGTTGAGGATATGCACACCCACCTAAATGATTAGTACGCCCACCAATTTTTAATTACAAAAGTACCATATTAACAAATGACAGTTTAATCCTAAACTTAAAAGATTCTATTTATAAATTGGCTTGAACACCCACCGATGCTATTAATTCCTAATATACGAATTCATGTCCTATGTCTACCAGGTTCATCCTTCTTATATAATTTCCATAGCTTCAACTGTAATAACCGGAATTTTAATTTATTTATTTATATTATTTTCGGTTTTGTTAAACTAATTAAATGATAATTAGAGTTATAAAGTAATTTAAAGAAGTGGGCCCAAAGAATTTGGATTGGCCCGAAAATAGTATTAGTAAACCCAACCCAAATTTATTTTACCCAAGAGTATAAATACAATGGTTAGTGAAATTAGGTTTTTTTTTTTTATTCCCTCTTTACCAAAAACAACAAAATACAAAACCCTAGCTCTATCCCCATAGCAGCCGCACCAAGGAAGGAGAGAGGAGAAAATTTCAGCCATTGTTTTGGAAGAAGTAATCCGATCATTCTCAAGGTAATGTAAAATCCTAAATTCTAGTTTTCGTTTCATTCGATTTGGATTATTATTGAATTAGATATGAATTTTTAAAGGTTAGAATTATTATTGTTCTAGGATGATTAACCTTGAAGTTTAATGTTTAACTTGATGATTAGAATGGTGGGAATTGAATGTTATAACAATAAGATCATAACCCATGATTAATCTTGAATTAGGAATCAAAAGAATATGGATCTAAATCAATTAGCATGTTTAAAAAAAAAAAAAAAATTGTTTAGTTGATGAGAAGATGAAGTAAAGTATTAGAATTAATGTTTAGAAAATAAAAGAAGTAACAAAACAAGGATCTTGAACCCATTAGGGTTCGGCCGAATGGCCATGATTATGTTTGGGTATGTTTTTGGTTGATTTGTTAAGGTTTTGGTCTATTTTAAAGTGTCAAAGTTAGTTTTCCAACCGAAAAGGACCAAACTGCATAATTTAAAAATCTGAAACAGTTAAATTTCTGACTTTTCCGTCAGTAACTAACTGGAAGGTCTAACTGAAGGACTAAACTGCAAAGTCTAAAGTCTCTGAGGGACCAATCTGAAATTAGTCCAAAGTTAAAGGACTAATTTGCAATTAAACTAAAGTTGAAGGTCCAATCTGCAATTAATCCAAAGTTGAAGGACTAATTTGCAATTAAACTAAAGTTGAAGGTCCAATCTGCAATTAATCCAAAGTTGAAGGACTAATTTGTAATTGAACTAAAGTTGAAGGACTAAATTGCAATTAATCCAAAGTTGAAGGACCAATTTGCAATTAACCCAAAGTTGAGGGACCAAATTGTAATTAACCCAAAGTTAGAGGACTTAATTGCAATTATATTAGAGTTAAAGGACTGACTAGTAAATCAAAGTCAGAAACTTAAACGTAAAGAAAGAAGTAACGAAGTAAAGAAGTTAAAACGCATCTCTCAGTTAACTAAGTAAAAATAGTTAACAATGTTGAGAGTACTAAAGTAAACTACTCCGTGCCTTGTAGATTTGCACAGAGAGGAGATTGCGAGGAAAAGCAATTCAGGTAAGGGATTACGTTCCTTACAGTATTTGAACTCCTGTTTATTGGAATTCTGTATCTTTCTAAAGTTAGCTATCAGTATGGCATGATAGTATTTGAATGAACTCTGCGTTATTGAACGTTCCTTGAAAGAATCTATACTTAGTGATGTCCCCATCGATCTACTAAGTATCGAAGTTTGAAACTTGTATCACATACTTGTACCATGGTATGTTCCCAATTTTAACTTGTGAGTTAACCACTTACTCGTTAAGGCATCCAATGTCCAGTTAGAAAAGACATTGACGGACAGTCCAGTTAGAAAAGACTCGTCCTTAAACTAGGGATTGCATGAGTGATCACATGCCTTCTCTCAGGAATTGTCTGATTACAAGGATGATTCTAGACCCCGAGCATATGTGTGTGGATACCATATATGTTACGACCCACACTATTGGCTGAAGAAGCTAGGTGTACAAATTGTACCTTTGGCATTGAGGTTATAATGTACGTTACCAAGGAATTGACGGAAACTTGAATGAATCCCATTGGATTGTAGTGCCATAATCCTTTGAAAGTAAAATCTTAAAAGTAATAAGACTGTATTGTTCTGCAGCCTTGAATCCAAAAGTAACTGAACCTATCTTTGTAAAGTTATTCATAGTATTCGTTCTGGTCGTCTCTCCTTAGTAACCGGAGAGGCCACGTATGAACTTACTGAGCATTCGTTCGCTCATCCCTTCTCTATAAATTTTGTTTTCAGGATTTAAGTAGAAGGACAAGACAAGGAAAGCAGCCGTAGAAAGACGGTGGATTGAAGATTCAGTATTTAGTAGTTTAAGTACGTTTTTTTTTTATTTGATGTAAGATGAAGTACATTGATGGTTAGGGTGTTACCTACCAAGACAAGCTTAAGTTACGCTTCCGCTATTGTTTTGAATTTATGGTTAAATAAGGGCCGTTGTGAACCCTAAATTAAAGTATTTATTATTGTTATTTATGGATAATTAGTGCCATTAAATGCTCAGATATTATAAGAAAATTTCGGGGTGTTACATCAACCTCCCTCCAAATTAGAACCAAAATCACCAACCAACTTCAAATTCCTAAAAAAAAAAAAAAAAAAAAAAAAGACAAAATGATTACTGTGTACTTGAAAAGGGAGAAGGGGGAGAGGATGGCGGCACACCTGAATAGGACTGTCACCAAAGAGAGAACAGGATTGTCACCAAAGAGAAGATCGGGTTGAAAATGCCTGCCATCATTTGCTAGAAAACCAGATTGATATTCTTTGGTTGCGGTTATCCTTGTCTTGAGGGGAAGAGATCTATCAAGCCGTGTTGGGAGATTGAGAGATATACTCAATCTCCATATCAATTAAATAATAATTATCTAGTCAAATTAGAATAGTTACCTAGTTAGTAGTATTTCTAATTAGGAAATAGATATGCTATTAGAATTAGGGGATCTCTTAGAATCCTTATGGAATTAGGACTCATATCCATAAGGATTCTAAGAGATCTCCTAATTCTAATAGCATATCTATTTCCTAATTAGAAATACTCCTAACGAGTCCAAATCCTTTGTGCCACTTTGTGTACCACTCTATATGCCACAAGTGATCTAATGGCTCACAGTTTTTGAAATTGACATTATATTAATATTATCCAAACATGTGAATGGTTGGATTACAAGTGGTACATAGAGTGGCAGACAAGAGTGGTACAGGAGATCTCGACTCACTCCTAACTAGGTAACTATTCTAAGTTGACCAGATAACTATTATTTAATTGATATGGAGATTGAGTATATCTCTCAATCTCCCAACAAGCGGTCTTGTAAAGGCAGTTTCACAATGTCGAGTTGAGGGAGATAGCAAGGTACATATTTTACTACAGTGAGGATGCTTCCTCAGTTCCTCATATATGGGTTCCTTTGCTAAAAAATGGAATCTAACTTTGCATGAGATTCGCATGGGATCAGATTTAATCAGTGTATGACGGAAATTTTATGGTTCTACCTCTTCTTACAATTAAAAAAAAGACCTTCAACAATGCGAGTTGTGAACTTTCGTTTTCCTTTATTTGAGAAACGTTTTCTGAAGACACCATCCACACGGGCAATCTAGTTTTCTGCAATCCAAAAGCAATAGTTAGACAAAATTGCAGTTCTTTATTTAGAATAAGTTTGCATACTTTTAAAGATGTTGAGGCAACACTATGACCGCATTGATCGGCCCTTTGAAAGACATATTAACTCTATTATTGGCATAGTTATTTAATTAAAAAAAACTACAGACAGGAGATTTCTAGTTGAGCAAATGGTGGTTTCTAGGTCCTTGGATGAGAGGGAGAGATTTATGTGAACTGAATGTTGTTAGTGAAGTAGTTAAGTAGGTGAGTTAAAATTGTTTAGAGGTTTTCTAACAAGGGTAAAACTGGAATGCAAATGAGTGCGGATACTAAATTGAGTGTAATGTTATTTTAACTTGTGGGTGAATCAACAAATGTGGGCGTGCTAACGAATTTCAGTGGGTGTATATATCCCCACTCATAAAAAAGAATGCACATAGAACTCTCAATCCATTTATTTTAAAATCATTATGATAACGTACTCCCTCCGTTCTAAAAAAGTTGAAACATTTACTTTTGGAGTTGAGAAGTTAAGGATATAATATTATATTAAGAATGAAAGGTAGAGAGGAAGAGAGAGAATTAGTGGGGGTGGAAAGAGAATGAGTGGAGAATAATGAGTGGTTGGGAGGAAGAGAGAGAATGAGTAGAGGATTATAAAAGT
This sequence comes from Campanula takesimana, assembly GCA_026119855.1. NCBI lineage: Eukaryota > Viridiplantae > Streptophyta > Magnoliopsida > Asterales > Campanulaceae > Campanula > Campanula takesimana. The sequence goes on from JAOWBW010000627.1 coordinate 52,054, forward strand.
AATAAACTTCTATTTTTTATTGTTGCAACTTTTGTGAAATACTCTAAATGGCAAAATATCGCAAACTTATGGAGTATTATAAAAATGAATAATTAAATTCGATTTGCTATGGATTAGACATCATGGGCCTCTCCACTCTGTATCACAACTCTGAGATCAGATAACGGTTGGATGTCAGATGTCAGAGGCTCCACTTGCTATCATATCTTTCCAGGATACATTTCCTTCAATGAATTGAATTGAATTGAATCGAATCGAATCATCTGCAGCCCCAGCAATGTTGTGCACCTAGTTGGTGTCACTCATTCACACGTTCAAATTTTATCAACATCTAACCAATATGAATAGTGAATTAATAATAAATTTAAAAATTCAGTAATGATATTTAATACTCCATTTTATAAAATTATACTATTCTCGTTCCTAAATAAAGGAATATCAACGGTGATTGTATTATTTCATTCCTCAAATTATATACTATAGGTTTTCTATACAAGGTAGGAGATATACATTCCTAATTCCTAAGATAAATACTAATCATATCATATACTCCTTCCGTTCCAACTAAATTGAAACATTCATTTTGAACTTGGAAATTAAGAATACTAATATTATATTAAAAATAAAAGCTAGTGAGGAAGAGAGACAATTAGTGGGGAATGAAAGAGAATAAGTGGAAAATAATGAGTGGTTGAAAAAAAGAGAGAGAATGAGTGGAAGATTATAAAAGTAATAAAAAGCTTTCATTTTTGGATTTTTGCAACTTAAATGAAATCCTATAAATGACAAAATGTTGCAATTTATTTGAAACAGATGGAGTATGAGATACTACATGATATACACAAATCATACACAATATTCTCATACGAGAAGTATCCTAACCATCTATTATGCTATTACTAAAGAGTATTTAAAGTTATAAAAATATTTCAGATTTTGGTTACAAAATGGTGTTATAATGTTTGATTCGATGTAGTTCTAATATTCATTAATTAAGAATAGAATCAATAACCCAAATCATTTTGTAACTAAAATTTTGTGAGATATTTTTTGTAATCTTAGCATTGCTTGTCCTAAAATGAATGTCCAAATATAGTTTTGATCAAGGGTAAATTCGATTATTCATGTTCAGACATTGAAAGTAGTTATAATTCAGTTGAGTTAATCATAATAATTGCAGTTAGACTATCTTTTTTTTATAGCATATTGCAGTGACTCAAGCCAATACAATTTTGATCAAGGGTAAATTTGATTATTCATGTTCGGACAGAGAAAGTAGTTATAATTCAGTTAAGTTAATCATAATAATTGGAGATAATTGCATAAAAAAACCTTGTACAAGTTTTCCCTTTGCAATTTAAACCTCCAACATAAATAAATTGCATAAAAAACCTTGTGCATAAATTCTTGTTGCAATTCAAACCTTCTTCCAGTTAGCTAGTTAAATATAGTTTCGAAGAGTGCACTTTCAACCCCTATAACTTATCAAATTTATATGTCAATTTATTTTTTATAATTTATTAATCTTTTACCAAACAAAAAAAATATAATTCACATGAATACTTAAATAAAATACGTGTGTTAATTTTAACATCACATATGCTAACATGGATTACATATTTTAACCTATTTCCTAAATCATTATTTTACATATTTTCTAAATCATTTAACACAAACTCAATATATTTCTTAAATCATTTTGTTATACATTTGTGATAAATTTATGTTAAATGATTTAGATATTTCCTAAATCGTTTTCATATAAAAATTAGTTTAATGAGTTATATATTTGTGTTAAATAATTTAGAAAATGTATAAATAAAAAAATAAATAATATAAATAGTTAAAATAATGTTATGTAGAATTTTGTAATAATTTTTCACATATTTCTTAAATTATTTTGTTAAGAATATAATTTTATTTGTTTGTACATTCTTAAAACCACTTTTAAAATAATTATAGGAATGTATAACAAATATTCTATATCTCATAATGATAGTCCCACTTTTTTAGTGAATAATTTGACTAAGATTTGATGAAAATTGTAGAGAAGTTATTTTTCTAATGGAGTTATAATAGTTATTATAAATAATATTTTTTAAAGGTGTGACAGTAATAAGTTTTAAAATTTCATTAAAATAGTTCACCACAAAAAATTCAAATTATAGTTTTAAGACAAAGGGAGTATTTTAAATAATGATTTTCCAAAAATGATTTTATTTTATAAAATATTTATGATGATATTATCTTAAAGTCAAATTAAATTCATGAGAAATAAGTAAATTCTTGTAAATTATATAATTCAAATCCATCAAAATTCATGTAATTCTTTTAAAAATTATGTGAACAATAAATTATTAAATTTCCATACAATATTTTTTTATAAAATATGTTAGAGTAAATAAAATTTGCAATCCATGTTAACAAATATGGTGTTAAAATAAACATATATTTTATTTATTATTTATGTGAATTATATTTTATTTGTTTGGTGAAAGACTAAGAAATTCCCTAAAAATGAGCTTTAGAGAAATAGAATAAATTGGATAAGTTATAAGAGGTGAAAGTGCATGTTTTGAAACTATATTTAACTAGTTAACTGGAAGAAGGTTCAAATTGCAACAAGAATCTATGTACAAGGTTTTTTATGCTATTTATTTCTGTTGGAGGTTTAAATTGCAACGGCAAAACTTGTACAAGGTTTTTTATGCAATTATCTCTAATAATTGCATGTAGACTATCTTTTTTATACTCCATCTGTCCCTAAATGAATGTTCATTTTCAATAAATTTTTGTCTCAAAATGAATGATTTTTTTGAAAATAACTTTGTCTCTAAATATTTTTTTTCAAAATTTTTTCTCACTACTCCTTTTCTACATGCAAAAGTAAGTGTTTGGAAAAAATATTAGAATAATAAATATTAATCTTTGTCACTAAATTTTATAAAAATTATAGATTTTCAGATAGTATTTGATCTGAAATATGGACATTCATTTAGGGATAGAAGGAGTAGCATATTGTAGTGACTCGAGCTCGGAAAATCGGTTCGATATGCATTGCCGCACTGCGCACAAACAACATGAATCACTTGAACTATTATAAGTCCACCCAAAAGTTTATGAAAGTTATTACTACTCAGTAGGTAATGTGTAAAAATTTATATATCACAATTAAATTTCACAATTTTTAATATGAAATAAGGGATATCACATTTATCGAAACCTAAATATGTTAATTTAGCCTCTATTTTTTAAATATTCCCTTTCGTACAAAACATGATGTAACAAGTCAAATTCTTCATCACTAATACTTTAATTGATATATTTTAAAAGTACTTACAGTTTATATTTAGTTTTTTTTTTTTTTTTTGTTATTTTAAAAATTGAACAATCTATTGAACAAATGTTAAAAAATGTGACATAATTAAAATTTAAAAACTATTCTATTGAATTGCATATTTATATAGCAATCTTCGTGTACTCCCTCCGTCCCAGCACAAGTAGGACTAGAGGAGTTTGCACACTAATTAAGAAAAACTAATAAATGTGTGGTAGAAAATGAAGAGAGAAAATGAGTGGAGTAAATAGTAGTGTAATTGGATAAATTGAGTGGTGGAAAATGAAGAAAGAGAGAATGAGTGGGATAAATAGTATTGTTGATTGAGTGGTGGAAAACGAAGATATAAAATGAGTGGTGTTGAAACATTTCCATTTTGGGCATTCTCACTTTTAGTGGGATGTCCCAAAATAAAAATAAGTCTCATTTGTGCTGGGACGGAGTGAGTATATGAGAAGAGTCTTTGACTGTTTTACAATGCCAAATTTTTAATATTCGTTAATACTCCCTCCGTGCCTCTTTAATCTACAAAATTTGCCATTTTTGTTGTTCCACTTTAATCTACAAAGTCTCAAAAATGAAATGTTTTAATACTTTTAAAATAATGAGACCCACTTGTCCAACTCACAACAACTATCAACTTACTATTCTCTACCCCACTTTCTCTCTTCCACTCAACTATCTACACTCACAACACATCAACTTTTTCACTTAAATAATGTGCCCCACCCAAAATTTTAACTTAAAGAGGGACTGAGGGAGTACAAATGTATATTGTTTGGTATGTTTTTTTTCCAAGACAATCAAATTCGACGGATGACTATAACACATAAAGGTAAATAGAATGAGAGGGAGTCTCATGTGCGGCCGCCGCATGTCGTGCGATGGCGCACGGAGCCGAGCTTTCTTTTTTCTTTTCTTTTTTTTGCCACCCCCAACTTTTTTTCCTCCCAACAAAAATAACACTTTTTATAACAAAATGTAACACTTTTTTTTTTCAAATGTAACACTTTTTTTTTTCAAAATGTATCACAATTTTGCTACAATATATTAAAGATAATATAAAGATTGACAACTAACAATGTCACACTTTTTATAAAGGAATGTAACACTTTTTATTTTTCAAATGTAACATTTTTTTTTTCAAAATGTACCACAATTTTGCGGCAATAGATTAAAGATAACATAAAGATTGACAACAAAACTGAAAATGTTTGTCAAAGGCTTTATGAGAACAGATGTTTCCTCAAGTGTTAGGTAACACCCCAGGTAACACACCCGACGGACAGAAAACACACACACAAAAATAAAAGAGTTTTGCAGCGGAAAATTAAATAGCACAAGAGATATATTTTTCTCAAGTTATGTAAATATAACTTGAGATGCCTAAATGGCGAAAACCTTACTCCCTCCGTCTCAAAATATATGTCGTTTTTGGGAGTAAAATTTTGTCTCAAAATATTTGTCGTTTCACTATTTTCAAAGCTTTTTTATTGCTCTATACCAATTATACCCTTAATAATGATAGTGAACTATCTCTTACCTAACCATTTAATTACCTAGGTAGTTGAATTACTTTAGGGGTATTTGTGTCTTCTTCACATGCATTAATGGTATTTCTTAATATGTGTGAAACACTCCAAAACGACATATAATTTGAGACGGAGGGAGTATAATAAATATGAGTACCAATTACAAAGTCAAAAAGGTTCCCTATAACTAATATGATATACTTTCTATGGAACCAAAATAAGAACAAAGCACAAGATTCTATCATAACCAAAACTCACTCAAACCCGAAGTATTTGAGTGATAAAAGAGTGTATGGAAGGGAGAATCTTAAAGAGCCAAGAGTACTTTGATCTTTGTGCTATGGATGTGTGTGAAATTTGGCTTGGTTACAAAGTGTCCATCCTAGCACTATTTATAGTCATCAAAGACTTGAAGGCTACTCAAATAAACAGCCCTAGGTTGTTCTAGACGTGTGAGTGGAGGTGGAGATCATGTGCGAGCCTTATCTCCACAAAACAAGCTTGACTTGGTCTTCCATCCTTGATTCTTTCAACCGAATTCTTCATGCCCAAGTCTAAGCTTCTCCTTGTTGTACTCCATGCTTCCAACGCCTTGTACTCCTTCATTTAATCAGCAATAAATACTTGGAATAAGTCTTCTCACGTTTTTATCATTTACCCACATGTTAAAGATGTTGAAAGTTATCCATAAATCACCATTTATGAATAACTCTTCTTTAATCCATTCTCCATGTATTTAGCTTTAATTTCCACCTTAATATAACCTGAAATATGGACCAAAAATACAGTCATCTAGACAATAATATTAGGACATTAGTATAAAAATTATTATGGAAAGAAATGTAAAACTATAACACGTATTTCGCCGGGTAGCACATGACTGCCAGCGATAACATCTGAGGTAACACCTCTGTTTACACTAACAAAAACCAATGCCACACTTTTTATAAAGGAATGTAACACTCTTTTTTTCAAATGTAACACTTTTTTTTTCAAAATTAACATAAGATAGAGCCAAGCCTTTTTTTTTTACTTTTTTGCTGAAGTTTTTTTTTTTTTGTCAACCCCAACTTTTTTTCCTCCCAACAAAAGTAACACTTATTATAACGAAATGTAACACTTTTTTCTTCAAAATGTACCACAATTTTGCTGCAATAGATTAAAGATAACATAAAATTGACAACTAAACTAATGTCACACTTTTTATAAAAGGAATGTAACACTCTTTTTTCAAATGTAACACTTTTTTTTTCTCAAAATTAACATAAGATTGACAAACTAAACTAATGTTACATTTTATAAAAAAATGAATCTAATATATTTTTTTCTCAATTGTAACAGTTTATATTCTTAAATGTAACATTATATCTGAAATGTAACAATTTTTTATTGATAAAGTAACAATTGAAATGCAAACCCGATTATATATATGAATTTTTACTCTTTTTTTAGAGAAGAAAAGTAACATTTACTAATTAGAAATGTTACATTCATCTATATAAAAAATTATAATCATATATTCACTTTGTTATACTTCAAATATTATTTTTTTTAACCACAAAAAACTATCAAACAATTTAATTTTTCTTGTAAAATTGCTGTTACATTTGAAAGTAAAAAGTGTTACTTTTTGAAGATGAAACTGTTACTTTTATCAGAGCAGAGTGTTACATCTCAGCTGACGAGTAGCTCAAACTTTTTGTGTGTAAAAAAATATGTTTTTTCTTGAAAAAAAAAAAATTAAACCATATCATGACCTATGTAGTTTTATTCATCTCTTCGAGACGAATACAACGATATTTTTTTAAAAAAAAATCTGAGTTATAATTATCAAGATATAGTATTTTAAATTATTGGGTTTTTTTTTAATACGTGTCACGTGTCGCGAGATGAGTGGAGGCGCTTACAATTACAACTGGGTGCATGGGTCGCGGAGCAGACTGACTGTCTTAACAAAAACGCTAAAAATTTTATTATTGTAACAGTTGTAAGCATTTAATAGGTTAACAACCCATGGATTGACGTTTTAGACTTCACAATAAATTCCTTTATATTTGACGTTTTGTAGTTTTTGGCTTTTAATGGACCAAAATACCCTTTTCAGTCATTAATGAAAAACTACTCGTTTCCTCTGCCGTTTCACTCTCCCAATGCTGTTCTTCAACTTCTTTATTTAAAAAAAAAAAAAAAAAAAACTCGGTTCAAAATAAGAAAAGAGCTCTTCCGGCATGCTTCGTGCAAGCAACAATGGTGTACTGATCCATTCACCCGCGGTCAAATATGTCATCCTCCGCCTCATCTCTGACGTCGTCAACGGCACTCGTTCTCGAATCCAACCTAGAAGCAAACTGATTATCTGAACGTTAATACTTGTAATCAGATGTGGAGGAGCAACACTAGAATTTATCTTCGTGGTTACCCAGTCAACTCTATACCCCCACCATTGTCTCTTTTTCCATTGTTTATTGTGTGAGTGTGCAAGACAAATCTGAGAAAAGGGGGAAATGGGAGAGAAGCTAATGTTTTGGGTAAGGTAGAGAGATGAAAAATACTCTCTCAGCTCTACTTTTATCTCTCAATTTACAGCACATATTGGGAATAGAGTGGAAATTTACTGTGAACAGGTGAGAGAAAAGGGTATTTGGGGAAGTTTAACAAATATTAGTTTGTGTTTTCTGAGCTAAAACGTCATTTAAAAAAGAACGGAGGGAATAATTTAGATGTTGGAAAAACTATAGTAAGACATCATTTCCATTATTTTCTTGAAAAATAATTTGGGATGTTAACTAGATCCGTCACTTCAAATTCTTCTTTTACTATTGAAGAAAACCCAGATAAATTGTCAACCGCTTCATCTACCTCTCTTCTGACTTGGGATTTCTTCGAAACCCTTTTTCAGCCGGTCCGGAAAACATTTATTTGTAACCGACGTGGCGACGTGATTCAATTTTACTGACTAAACCTTCATCCCTACCCATTCGATCAACTTCAAGGTTTAGTTTGGGGTCGTGTGCTGCCGGAGATGCAGGGGCAATCACATGGAGGTTGAATTTAGTATGTAATTTTGTCAAAGATCGACTGATTTCATAAGAACAAAATTAGTTTTAGATTAAAGAAAAAAGGACGAAGCACTTATCAACAATAGCTGCTACTCAAATCAACTCTACCTTTGCCCACTCAATTTTGGTTTTATTTTTAATTGTAGAGAGCTTTGTTGAAAGCATTTCCACTGATTCACTTAGAATTGTTAAGGAAGGGGGAACTAGAGATATGCAAAAGGGGACAATGTGGCCAAGGTGTTGAGGGTATCTCTGAGTTTTCCCCTTTTGCAATAGCAAAATAAGACTGAAAAGCATTTTATCTTTTACTTACGTGGAGATGCAAGTGGAAAGGCCACTTCAGTCGCCTTATGTTTTCGACATATTATTTCCCTACGTTTGAGTACGTCAAACATAATGTTCATCATGTGGAAGACCATGATAATCTCAAGTCTAAGGATATCAAATGATATAAATATTATGAGATTTAATTATGACATTTGACCATGACATAAATCTCATAACGGGTCTATCCAGTACATTGTTCTCCAACAAGTACCCACAAGTTTAATTCGCATCCTATGCACCATAATCATCATATGATTATCCATTACACTCATGCTAGCCATTCATAAGTGCTAGGGACAATGATTATTATAATAAACATGCAAAAGATATAATAATCAGTTTTGTTATCTCTATATCAATGAAGCTATGATGTAACGCATAGGCTTTTCTCAAGGGCCTAGAGCATAATATCCAACACTCCCTTAGTGATTCCCGACGTGAAGGTCCCTAACAATCTGAGTGGATGTAATCTAGAACGCCTTTTGTGTTATGTACGCCATTGGGAAAACTATTACGCTACATCTTCACTAGCACGCAATGTTCACAAAATATAAGATCCTTGATCTTATAGACACATAGAATATCTCTTTTAGCCAACTTCTGCATCTCTCAAATGCTCATGTGCTCGAGCCTGATGTGCCACAGCTTAGACATATCTCCCTCGTTCACTTCTGATGATGCAACCATAGCGACCCTGCAAGCGTTTTTCTTTAGAGGAAATACAAGGAGCCCCACTTAAGGTCTCTCAGCACCACCTCTGAACCGTTACACAAATTGCTCCACCTTTACCTTTGAAACTGAACCCTTTGATATCTATTTAACTAAAAGAAATCAGATTCTTCATCATAAGCGGAACGTGTCGAACCTCATTCAAAGTGACAAACCTACCATCATGAGTCCTGACTTTGATTGAACCAATACCGACAGCCTTGCAAACTGCAATGTTGACCATGTTTATATTATAACCATCTATCTGCCTATAATCAGTTAACCATTCCCTCCTATGACTGCTATGATAGGAAGCTCCTTAATCTAGAATCCACGCATCTGATGCGCATGCAGATTCTGATGTAACTAGAGCGTAATCCTCATCTGAACTGCTACCCTTAGCCAGCATGGCCTCTGTTTTTACTGGTGCCTCACCTCGCTTCTTTTTGGGATAATCAAATTTCCAATGCCCCTTTTCCTTGCAGAAATTACAAACATCTCCAGGTTTCGAACCCCTCTTGTGTGAAGTATTACCTTAATTGTTCTTCTTCCCACTAGAACCCTTATTACTACTACTAGCAACCAAACCTGATGACTGGGTATCTATCCCATTCACACTCACCTTTCGGCGTAACTCCCTTGTCTTGAGAGAAGTTTTCACTTCCTCTAGAGTGAGATCATCTTTACGATTTATGCATAAACTGACATAATTTTCATAAGACATATGTAAAGATACTAAAAGCTGCAAGGCTGCATCCTCGTCATCCACATTAACTCATATATTATGCAGTTCAAGTAATGCAAACGTATATATATCAAGATGATCATTAATGGGCGTACCTTCTGTCATATGACAATCTAACAGCTTATTCTTTAGGTAAAATGTGTTGGTCAATGAACGCGTCAAGTACATATCTTCTAACTTCAACCAAAGTTCGCTTCTGGAGTCCGTCCCTGCAACATTGGTTAAAATTTCATCATCAACTGTCTGATGATCTTAGCATGAGCCTTCTGATCTAACTTCTTCAATGCTCCTATCTCCTTCACTACTGCTTGTTTGCCCTTCTCTGATAATTCTACTGGGGGGGGGGGGTAGATTCTGTTGATACTGCCTTACCCTTGGTATCCTTACGATTCTTGATTGCAATCTCCAACGCTTTCCATAAATCTTTGTCCACCAACAAATCCTTCATATTGATCTTCCAGAGAGAAAAACTATTATTCCCATTGAACTTGTCGATCGATTATGCTCCTAGACACATCTTCTCGTTTCTGCAGCGGAATCCTTAAATCTCTAACCACGAACCGGGCTCTGGAACCACTTCTTAGAGTAATTAAATAAGACTTGATGCGAAAAGTAATTCAATCACAAGAACACAGATTTACGTGGTTCACCAACTTGGCTACGTCGATGGGGAGGGGAGAGAATATTATTATCAATCTGGAGAGACATTTACAAGTCAACAAAATAACATTAGAATATGGTCAAGACAATTTATGGTCATGGCAAAATCACACACGTAAGAAGGGTCCCTTAACTTTTAAAATTTTAAAAATGTCATTATTATGGTTTTAAATTTTGAAAAAATACATTAAAAATATTGGTTTGCTCTATTTGAACCGTTTTTATTTTTAGTAAAATTTATATAGTAATGAAGTCTGAGGTTCTATCTCAAACTCAATTGGCAATGAGAGGAGTAGCTCATGATCTTTAACAATGTGGACTTATCAATAGGGTGGCGCGAAGCAACATCGTGGGCTGTTGGGTCTGCACGTGTAACGAGTCAGCTCTGATAACATGATAAAGTCTGCGGTTTCATCACAAATCAATTGGCAATAAGAGGAGTAGCCCATAATCTTAATATATTTAATCAATGCATGGCTAGTTAATTCCCGATGTGGGATAATGTCTCTAACATACTATAATATCATTTTGACTCTTTTTTTTGGGTTAATGACAGATTAGGGCCTGAACTGCAGGGGGGCGTCTAAAAGGGGCCTGGGTTTTTTTTTCCGCTAGATCAGGGCTCAATATCTTAATTTTTCGACAGATTTTTGAGGGAAATCGTTAGAAAAGTCAGTTAAGTGCCATGTGCATGGCACGTGATCGTCAAAATGGATGGGTTTGTAATGAAAATTTCTCAAAAAGGGTCAAACTGTAAATTTTAAAATTTGAAGGGTTAAATCCAAAACAAAACAAAACTCTACCCCTCACCTCCCCCTTTAACGCATCTTCTTCCTCTCTCTCATTCCAACAATCCAACGCATCTTCTTCCTCTCCTCTCTCCGGCGAAATTCTCCGGCGTCCCCTCCTCTCCTCCGGTGTCCCTCCCCTTACTCCGGCGATGATTTGTAATTGAATCAAGAAATGCATTATAGAATGAAAGGCAATTAGGGCTTTAGCATAGATCTGGTGGGTTTCACCACCGCCTTTAACTCTGAAGCTCAAGTCGACGCCGGCGAAACGGTGGCAGCCGAGAATGAGGATAGGCTCGAAGGCCTTGTAACTGAGGACTTCGGGCTCGACTAGCTCGATTGGGTCGCTGTTGATTTTGATTATGCTCGTGCCTTTCTTGCAGTGGGTAACGGCGACGGCGGTCTTCTTGCGGCCGAATCATTGGACGGATTCAATTGGTGTCGCCATGGTGGTGGTGGTCGTCGCTTCCCTCTCCGCTGCTCTCTCTTTCTTGATATGGGGTTGTTGTTGAAGTTAGTGGTGGTGATTTTGCGGCAAATCTGAAGGCCAGTTCCGCCCGAGTTTCTTGATTTTGATGTGAAAATCGAATTTGTGTTCAAGCATTTTGAATCTGGGTTTCTTGATCAAGCAAATGGGTTTCTTGATTTTTGCTGTGGAAATCGAATTTGGATGTTGTTGGCTGTGGTGGTGGTGGTCTTGCGTCGGACTAGTGGTGGTGTTTGCTGACGGAGTGATGGGTGGCGGATTGGTGGAAATTCAATCTGGGTTTTTTTTTTTTTTTTTCCATAAAGATGAAATTTTATGGGAATAAATATATATATATATTTTTAAATAGTGATAATTACTTTATGTTGTTTTAAATTTGGTCAATGTAAAAAGTAATTTAGTACTCCCTCCGTCCCATCCGAAATAGGATTCCTGGTCCCGACATGGGGATTAAGGAATAATTGGTGATGTTCACTTTGGGCCTAAGCCCACTGAACCCTTTTCAGCCCGCCAGCCCGTGTCCGTATGGGCTGGGTCCATGAGCCCGTGGGCAAGCCCATGTCCAAGCCCGCCTTGTTCATGGTCTGGGCCGGGTTGTGAAAATGATGCACGGGCCGTGCTAAAACCCGCGGATCACTTGGCCCGTTTGGTCCTTTTTTTTTTTTTTTTTTTGTGGACTGGCGCATTTAACAAAAAAAAAAATGTTGTTTAATTTTATTGTTTTAGTTATTTAATTGTTGCTAGTATTTAACAAAAAAAAAATGTTTAAATTATGCTTAAGTAATTTCCGAAAAAAAAAACTTAAAAAAAAACAGTGATTTATTTAATTGTTGAGGTAACTTTATTATCTTAAAGACTTTGAAGACTTTGTATCTTAAAGACTTTGAAGACTTTGTATCTTAACGACTTTATTATGTAGAAGACTTTGTTATTTTTTATCTTAAAGACTTTGAAGATTTTTATCTTGATGACTTTATTATGTAGAAGACTTTGTAATTTTTTAAGACTTTATTATCTTAAAGACTTTGTTATTTCCTAAATGAAGAATTCAATCAATTCTAGACTGTATCCCTTAAAATTTAATAAAATTATTATCAAATAACTTAAATTTAATAACTAACTCTATTTAAATATAAAAGATAAATTAAAGTACATATTAAATCACTTTTTATATGTATTTTAATTTATATTATATATTTTAATAAGTCTAAGTCATTTAATTTTTTTTATAATTTTTTAAAAGTTTTTCTGATTTTAAAAAAAAAGAAGGACAAAATCCGTTTGGCCTGTGAACCTTTAGATCCGGACCAAACGGACGGGCCGGACCACACATAAAACGACAGGCCGGGCCGGGCTTTTATCCATCTGTGGGAGGGCCGGACCGGTCAAGCCCGTCAAGCCCGCGGACATGAGCAAAGGCGGGCCGGGCCGGATAACCCATTTGAGCATCACCAGGAATAATAATCTTTTATTATTAAAAGTTGTTTGAAAAGTAGGTGTTGTGAGTATGAAGGAGAGAGAAAGTGGGTGGGAGTAATAAATGAAAAGAAATTATGAGTATGACAAGTGGGTCCTACTAATAAAAAAGTAATAAAAGCTTTCTATTTTGGGATGTCCTATTTCGAGTGAGACACCCAAAATGGCAAAACGTCTTATTTCGAGTGGGACGGAGGGAGTTTGTTCATAGAATAAAATTTAAATTTATTTATAATTTTCTTTATTTTAAATTTATTATTTAGAAAATAATTTAAATCCTTTTATATTTAATATAGCTATTAGATTAATATGTTTAATAATTTTGATTTTTTTAATAAATTTATTTTATATATGATAATTACTTATTTTATTATATACTTGATTATTTAGAAAAAATATTTATTTCATTTTTAAACCCTCTAAGTTTCAGAAATTTCATTAAAGTCCTTCATTGCTAATATTCATTACAAACACATCCATTTTGACGATCACGTGCCATGCACATAGCACTTAACTGACTTTTCTAACGATTTCCGTCAAAAAGCCTTTAACTGCCGAAAAATTAAGATATTGAGCCCTGATCTAGCGAGAAAAAAAAACACAGGCCCCTTTTAGACGCACCCCTTGCAGTTCAGACCCTAATCTGTCATTAACCTTTTTTTTTTCATTTTTCTATATATAGAGTACTAATAAGTACTCCTATAAAAAAAAAAAAAAAAAAAAAAAAAACACACACACAACCATCTTGACCCATTACCATCAATTTTAGCTTCGCCGCCTGATAATACAATAGAGATTAAGTTGATACGTTTTCAAACATTTTTGAATGTTACTCAGAGTAGGGAGTATCTATTACGTTAGGGAAGACGACGTAGATATTGGGTTAAAGAAGAGAATATAAAAATAAAGTAGTTATGGAATCGTTGGGATCAATTGTAAGTTGAACAACTCAAAAGATCTCCGTCTCATTACAAAAATGACAAATTGCCAATGTTGTTTTGTGAGAATAATATTGGTTTGACGAAATTAAGGTGAAAAACAGAGACAGAAAACAAAAAAGAGAATTGTCATTAATGGTGCAAAGGACTGTGTTGAAGGTTGACATATCATGCGAGAAATGCAAGAAGAAAATCCTCAAAGCCGTTTCTGCGCTACCAGGTATATTTCCATTAATTTTTCTTGCCTTCTTCATTCAAAACGGATAAAAAAAAAAACTGCGGCAGCTGAGGAAACCGTGTAACACTGCAGCGTGCACATGAATTTGTCACGTCCCTTGTAGGATTAACGATTATGATTGATTTGGATTTAAGGTGGGTTTCAAATAGGCGTAAATTAATCTCGATCATTGATCCACCCACCCATAGGTGTGTGGCAAATTCCCGTGCCCAGGTAGGCTGCAACGTTGCAACTGCTCCTTGCATTAGTTCCACATCCAAATTATACATACTACCTCCAAAGTAAATACTCTTCTGTGTCCCGGAAAGATAAAAACTTTGACCAAACATTAGTGTCAATTTAATGATCACAATATCACTTAATGGTTTATCAATTACAAATTTTAGAATTTCACTAGAAATGATTAGATCGTTACCAATGGTTGGTCAAAGTTCATTTTTGTTGACCATAAAATGTCAAAATGTGACTATCTTTCTGGGACAGATGGAGTATTGAATTTTTTTAATTTTTTTTTATAAGTATAAAAATTCATTCATTTTGAACTGAGTTGTATATGAGAGTTAATAAATTTTCCGTGATCAAGGGAAAAGACTTCATAAACTGGGCAAAAAAATAATAAAATGAGTTCGAATTATATGAGGCGGAACCATTTAATTGTTGATCAAATTTCATTTATTTCAGGTGTAGATAAAATTGAAATTGATGGAGAGAAAGGGACTTTGACAGTAACAGGAGAAGCTGACCCTTATGAGATTATAGTACGAACCCAGAAATCAGGCAAGTTTATTCAAGTAGTGAGCATTGGGCCACCTCCAGCTCCTCCAAAAAAGCCCGTTGAGAAAAAACCTGAAGAAAAGAAGCCCGAGGAAAAGGCCCATATGGCCCATGGTTATATTCACACACCCCATAACTGCCCCTTCTGTCAGCAAATGGCTATGGTTCAAATGGTCCGTTTTGATGAGCCCAACCCATCTTGTAGTATAATGTAGCCAATGTTTAGTGGCCATAATAGAAATTTGCGATATTGTTAATGAAATTCTATACTGAAAAACCGAGAAAAAACGTGTTTTCCGCTAAGTTAGCGTAAAACGCCCTTTTAAGAATAGCGCGGTGGCATTATTGTAATGAACGAAAAGTTGCTCGTAACTGTCAGTTGGTGTTAAAAAGTGACAGTACACTGGCACTTATTGACACTTCCACTGGCACTTTTGATAAGTGTTAGTCTCAATGTTTATAAGTGTCAGTGTAATGGCTATCACTTTTAAACACTAACACTGGCACTTTTGATAAGTGTCAGTCTCAATGTTTATAAACGTCAGTCCAAATGACTGACACTTTAAAATATTCACACTGTCATTTACAATGTTTGTCAGTATTTACAAAAATGCCACAGCTTTTTTTAAAAAACAAGGGCCAAGCCGCCAACTGTTGGAACAATCTTAACCCTGAATGCCTACTCAATTCTGGAATGAGTTTGAGAAAGGAGATGAAGGCGGAAGCGAGATAATACATGTTGAATCCATTATGAATGTTGAAGGGAGAAATGAAGAACAAGTAGGGAGAAGTGTTCTTCTAAATGATAAGTGTCTCTTAATCTCTCAAAAGTCTTCCAACAATATGAAGTAATTTAGATGAGAGAAAGTAAGAATGTAGTATGTTTTAGGCTTGATGGAGAAGCCTTTAAATAGTAAACATGGTGACATTTCATTTAGGGACTACACCCTTTCAAGCTTTAGCAATGTTAATTTACCATTTTGCCCATCATAAATAGATAAATTACATTTCAGGAATTCTACACATTTATTTACTTTAATTTACTACACTTTATATTAACATTATAATCATGATTTCATAAATGGAACATTAATGACTTGTTGTGCAAGCCATGTTCTAAGAATCTCCCACTTGGGTTGCAAAATAAAGTCGTTCCCTTAAAATCATAAATATAACACAAATGACAACCCTTACGTGCGCACTTTATTGTCATTTATAACAATCTCGTCCATTAGTCATCCAAGTATAAGGACTAAAGGGCAGTCGTTGTAATTGATTCGCAACTAAACCCACAATAATCACGTATACAAATCCAACTAAATGACATAGATCAAAAGTGTAGATGTGTAGCATGGAACATAACGAATAAATCCATATTCTTCCAACTAGTCCAACTTAACCAAATGAGATCAAAACTTTAAATAATAGAACAATTAATGAAAGAACAACACAAACTCCCACTATACTAAATGTTTATCAAAAGTTGTTACACCCATATGAGCAACATGCTCGTGAAACACTGAAGATGATAACGCTTTCATAAATGGATCCTCTAAAATAGAGTTTGTTTCTATAAGTTGTATTTCTTTTGTTCATTTTCCTTCACAATAAGAAACTTAATGTCTATATGCTTAGACTTTGATTAACTCTTGTTGTTATAAGACTACCGTCCGATTGTCACCATAAAACTTAAGCGGTCTTTCGACACTTTGTTGACAATTCACAGTCCCTTTAACAAACTTATGCAGCCATATAATTTAACTAATGTCGGAATATCTAATGATATCAAGATGATCCGACTTCAAAACATAGGTACGTAGTTCTTTAGTGTTTTGTAAATACTTCTATCATTCTTTTGGCTGCTACTTAAAGTTCTCTCCCGGATTGCTTTGGTATTGACCAAGCATCCCAACATTAAATGCAAGATTTATGCATACATTAAGCTTCCTACTGCTGATGCAAATAAGGGATATTTTTCATATACTTGGATTCGAAATTACTTTTAGGACACTGTTTGAGACTTAAACTCGTCTTCTTTAAAATTAGGGGTGTCAAGTGGTTTACAGCTTTGCATGCTTAACCTTTGTAATACCTTTTCTATATAGGCATTTGTGATAATCCTAAAACATCTCGTGAGCGATCACGGTGAATTTGGATTCTTAATACAAAGATGCCTTACCAAGATCTTTCATTTCAAATAAGAAATTTCTTAGTTTTTCTTAAGAAGGTTTAAAATTATTACTAGCAAGCAAAATATCATCCACATATAAGAACAAAATTATAAATTTACTCCCACTGAACTTATGGTATACACAATCTTAATCAAGATTCGTTTCAAAACTAAATAAAAGAATAACTTAATTAAGTACCATTAACGAGAAGTTATCTTAAGCCCATAAATGGATTTCTTTAATAAATCAGTCACCATTTCTGGCTTCTTTATATAAATAGTTTCCTCAATGTCTCCATTGAGAAAGCTTGTCTTTATATCTATTTGATGAAAACTCAAGATCATAATATGCCATATATGCCATAATGATCCTAAAAGAGTTTTTAGAAGATACCGGAAAAGGTGTTTTCTTTATAATCAATATCTTCCTTTTGAGTATAATCTTTAGCAACTAAATGGGCTTAATATCTTTCCATATTACATTGTGAATTCTTTTTGGCCTTTAAAGACCCATAATAGGTTTCACATCTTTAGGTAATAGGACAAGATCCCAAACGTTGTTATCTTTATAGATTTTAACTCTTCATTTATGACATTAATTCACTTTATGAAAATTAGGACTATTAATGGTTTCATGGAAGATGAGAGGCTCATCTCCCACTAAACCTAAGTGTCCTTCATTCTCGGCAAGATACACTTTATAAATATCCGGAATAGCACTTCTTCTTACTCTATTGGATCTTCTTAAGAGCACCGGTTCTTTCTCATTTTGAGGTTGTTGAATTTCCTTTATATGACCAACATTTTCATGTTGTTCAATATTTATAGGGAAGTCAAAATATTACTCCTAATATCCCACTAAATTCAACAACCTCAAAGAACCTGGCATTTTCTCGTTTTAAAATGTTCTAGTTTTCGGGTTGTAAAATTTATAGCCCCTAGATATCTCGGCATACCCCACAAATTAGCTACTAATGGTTTTAGCGTCCAGTTTGCCCTTATTAGGCCTATAAGGCCTAGCTTCTACTGGACAACCACATAAATGAAGATGATTTAAGGACGGTTTTTAAATTGTCCATAATTCACAAGGGTTTTTATTAGTAACTTTAGAGGAAGCTCTTTTGAGAATTAAATTTGCGGTTTTTCAATGTATCGCCCATAATGAGTGAGGTAAAGAAATCATATTTCTTACCATATCCTTAAGGATTCTACTACGTCTCTCATCTACACTTTTCATGTAAGCCGTACCCGGCATAGTTGTCGCGCCCCAGACCCGTGGTCCTACTTGGCCCCACGCTCGGGACACGAACGGAAGACGTTATGAAACCTTTTAGAAAATTTTTCGAAATATACTTTTAGAAAGTGGAATAAAAACACACTTGAAGTTCAAAGACTTCACTTAACATGAAACAAACTTTTACAAACACTTTTTCAGCGAAAGTACTTAGCCCGAAGGCTTACAAACTTTTAAACAAATGTACATACATCAACTTTTACCAAAATAGATGGAACCATAAGAAGGTACGGGTACTCTACCCAAAGGGTTTACATTTACATAATGTAACCTTCAACAAAACAAGTCCCAACTCTTACCAAACGAACGTCCTCCGTGCCAAGTGTCCTATCCCCTGGACCCGCCTTTATCTAAAACAGTAAACAAATAAGGGTGAGAATAGTAAGCTACTAAAATGCAACTACGTTACATGCTGATATGATGATCATAAAGAAACAATATCAACAAGTAAGCATATAGCATATAACATCAACTCATATATCACTTATATCACATTGCCCACACTCCGGTGGATACCAAAGCCAAGGTTTAACCAATAACAATAACTGATGAGAATACCAACTGAGAAACCCATCAGAGAAAACCATCTGAGCAGCATAAATAGCTGAAGCCGTCGGGATCCCGAAAACCAAATCATAACCAATAGAACCAAGTAACCAGAGAGGGAAATATGACACAAAGTCATAACCCAAATACTCACCAAAGGGAGCAATTCATCCCATCCAAGGCCAATCTGGACTGGGGAAACTAGAAGGCACAGTGGACATCTTATAGTGAACTTGGCTTGTGTGCCACTATAATTCTCCCACCGCCTGACTCACAAGCTCCAATGGAAAACCTTATAGTGGACTTACCTGTACCACTATAATTCTTCCATTGGCTGACTCCACAACAAGACCAGCTGGACTTTTAACAAGAAGCACAGTAATGAATACTTGCTAAACAAAACCCAGGGCATTTAATCCAAGAAGGAATTAAGCCAAAACATCACAAGATGCACACGAAGGATTTCTCATAAAGAGTCCATAATGAGGACATTTAGTCACAACCCAATCTTTTTCATCAACTACATAAAAGTCATACACATACCCATTTAAGTCATAAGCAACCACAAGGATCACATAAACACTTGTCCTCTTATACCCCAAATAACACAAATTATCAAACCTTGGAAACAGGGGGGATGCGCACGCCTCACCCCATAGGGTGCGCGCGCCTCCCAGGACCAGAACCTCACTCATTTTGGTTCACTTAAGGGTGCGCGCGCCTCATCCAAAGAGGATGCGCACGCCTCCCACTCCAGTCAATTTTTGCCTAAGTTGGTGACAATGGATGCGTGCGCCTCATTATATATGGTGCGCGCGCCTCCTCCTATATTTGGGCCAAATCCCAGATTCTTCCTTAGTTCATTTTTACTCCTTCCGTCCCACAAGTATAGCATATATTCTACACACTATGCTACACCACATTAGTAACTTTCATTAGAGTTCAATTTGAGTTCCAAACCAATCCCATACTCAGCTAAAACAATTTCCATATACTCCCTTTATCCCAAAATTACAAGTATAGCAAATATTACCCAAAACACAAAATTAACCAGTAGGAGTATCATATATAGCATATATGACTATTTTAACATTTAAAGGGGAATTAGTAACTTACCTAGTTCCGGAAAAAGTATCGCTGAAATAAGTTTTGTTCGGCTAGAAATGACCTACTCGATGCCCTGATCATTTTTATATAATTAGTTTTTAAAACGGGTAAGTAAATAAAAAGAATTAAATCGAAATGGGTCGAACTTACCTTTTCTCCTAACCCTAGGAACAGAACGAGGAAATGTTGCTGATGAATTTGTAAACACAGAGAAGGAAGAAGGGAAACAAGTTGCTTATAAATATCTTTACCCATTTCACAAAATGGTCACCCAAGATTTGTTTTAACACTTTAGCCCCTAAACTTACATTTTCAACTAGGACCCTAAAGTTTCAACTTAATCATTTAACTCCTTTAATCATTATTTTTACTAACTAAGTAAATAACACAAATAATCAAGTATGATATGCAAATCATAAAATATGATGCAACACATAAAAATGCACATATAAGTCAAATAAAAATCCCCAAAATTATAAAATAAATAGAAACGGGTTTTGGGGTCGCTACAATCACTCCCCCTTAAAGAAAATTCGTCCCGAATTTTAGGGTTACTTACCGAGGCCCTCAAACAACCAAGGGTACTTCCTCTCGATCTCCTCCCGAAGCTCCCAAGTCGATTCCTCTACATTGTGATTCCTCCACACAACTCGAACAAGAGGGATACTTTTGTTTCTCAATTCTTGCACCTTCGAATCAATGACTTGGACCGGATGTTCCTCATAAGACATACTCGGCTCAATATCCTCGGGAACCTCAGATAAAACATGAGAAGAATCATACACATACTTCCGAAGCATAGAGATATGAAACACATTATGGATCTTATCAAGAGAAGGAGGTAATGCAAGACGATAAGCTCGATCCCCCACTCTTCCAAGAATCTCAAATGGACCAATATACCTCGGAGCAAGCTTGCCTTTCTTCCCATATCTTCGAATACCAACCTTAGGGGAAACCTTCAAAAACACAAAGTCACCTTTTTCGAACTCAAGGTCTCGCCTCCGATGATCAGCGTAGCTTTTCTGTCTACTCTGGGCAGTACTCAAACGATCTCGAATAAGTTTAACCTTCTCAACTGAATCATTAACCATCTGAACACCCCAAATCTTGGCTTCTCCCACTTCATCCCAACAGATAGGAGACCGAAATTTCCTTCCATACAAGGCTTCATAAGGAGCCATCCCAATACTGGACTGAAAACTGTTATTATAAGCAAACTCTACGAGAGGTAAATGAATATCCCACGAATCTGAAAAATCAACTGAGCAAGCCCTCAACATATCCTCAAGAATCTGGATAGTTCTCTCGGACTGGCCATCTGTTTGAGGATGAAAAGCTGTACTAAATCTCAACTCCGAACCCAAAGCCTTCTGAAACGCTTGCCAAAACCGAGATGTGAATCTAGGGTCACGATCAGATACAATGCTCACTGGAACTCCATGTAACCTCACGATCTCATTAATGTACAAGGTTGCAAGCTTTTCCATAGAATAACCGATCTCAATAGGTAGAAAATGAGAAGACTTTGTCAATCTATCAACAATCACCCAAACCGCATCAAACCTTCTTCGAGTACGAGGTAACCCTGTCACAAAATCCATAGTAACATGTTCCCACTTCCATTTCAGAATCTCTAACGGTTGAAGCAATCCTGCAGGCCTTTGATATTCCGCTTTAACTTGTTGACATGTTAAGCACTTGGATACATAATCCGCTATCTCTCTCTTCATATTATTCCACCAAAAGTATTGCTTCAAATTCTGATACATTTTAGTACTCCCGGGATGAATAGTATACCTTGATTTATGGCCTTCATCAAGAACTTGGCGTTTAATCCCATCAACATTAGGTACACACAATCGACCTCTAAAAGTCAATACCCCTTCAGAACTGAGTGAGAAATCCTCAAATTTACCTTCCTTGATTTTATCCATAGTCTTTACCAATTCCGGGTCATTCTTCTGAGCTTCCTTTATTTGTTGAACTAAAGTTGGAAATACTCGAATGTTCGCAAAAATAGCTCCATGTTTAGATTCATAAGGACTCCAATCTCGAGCATCCTCCAACATCTTCCATTCCCGCACCATCAATGAAGCTACATAAGACTTCCGGCTAATCGCATCAGCTACCACATTTGCCTTGCCCGGATGATAGGAAATTGTACAATCATAATCCTTCAACAGCTCCATCCATCTTCGTTGTCTATTATTCAACTCTTTCTGGGAGAAAAGATACTTCAAACTCTGATGATCGGTGAAAATCTCAATCTTTGCTCCATAAAGATAATGTTTCCACTTGTGCAATGCAAAGACAATAGCTGCAAGCTCCATATCATGGGTAGGATAATTCTGCTCACTTGGAGTTAACTTCCTCGAAGCATATGCAATAACCCTTCCATTCTGCATTAATACACACCCGAGGCCTTCTTTAGAAGCATCACTATAGATTACCAAATCATCATTACCATTAGGTAGAGCGAGAATAGGAGCTGTAGTCAATCTTTTCTTCAATTCTTCAAAACTATCTTGACATTTTTCATCCCATACATAAGGAATATTCTTTCGAGTCAACTGAGTCAAGGGAGTTGAAATCTTAGAAAACCCCTCAATGAACCTTCTGTAGTACCCGGCTAACCCCAAGAAACTTCGAATTTCTGTAACTGATTCTGGCCTCCTCCAATTCACAATAGCCTCAACTTTGGATGGATCAACTGATATACCTTTATTCGAAATCACGTGCCCAAGAAAAGATACTTCATTGAGCCAAAAAGCACATTTACTGAATTTAGCAAACAACTGCTTCTCACGAATAATAGATAAAACCATTCGCAAATGCTGTTCATGCTCCTCCCGGGACTTGGAATAAACCAGAATATCATCAATAAATACAACCACGAAGGTATCAAGATAAGGTTTAAAGACTCTGTTCATCATATCCATAAAAACAGCCGGAGCATTAGTCAACCCAAAAGGCATAACAAGAAACTCATAATGGCCATATCTACTACGAAAAGCAGTTTTAGAAATGTCTTCAGAACGGATTTTCAACTGATGGTACCCACTCCTTAAGTCAAGTTTTGAAAAGACAACTGACCCTTGAAGTTGATCAAATAAATCATCAATATGAGGAAGCGGATATTTATTCTTTATAGTTACCTGATTCAGCTTTCTGTAGTCAATACACAACCTCAAGGACCCATCTTTCTTTTTAACAAACAATACTGGAGCTCCCCACGGGGATACACTAGGACGTATGAATCCTCGATCAAGTAACTCTTGCAACTGAACCTTCAACTCTTTCAATTCAGCTGGGGCCATTCTGTAAGGTGCCTCAGATATAGGAGCCGTACCTGGAAGTAAGTCAATACAGAACTCTATTTCCCGGTCAGGAGGCATAGCATACTCAGAAGAAAATACATCTGAAAATTCTTTAACAATAGGCACATCCTCAATATCAGGAATCCTTTTAGTAGTATCCAAAACACTAGCCAAATACCCCGCACAACCACGGTTCAACAACTTTCTAGCCTTCATATAAGAAATAATTCGAATCTCTCTACCCCAAGGAACAGTTTCAAAAGAAAATTTAGGAACATTTGGGATAGAAAATGTGACCACTTTACTAGCACAATCAACAGACGCATGATATTTACCCAACCAATCCATACCCAAGATAACATCAAAATCTTGTAATGGTAAGATAACTAAATCAGCAGGTAAAACATGCTCACGTATATGCACATCACAAGAATGCAACACCTCATTGGTCACCAAACACTCCCCTATAGGAGTTGACACCTCTAACACATAAGGTAGAGATTCAGAAGACATATGCAATCGAGAAGCAAAATGCACAGACACATAAGAATGCGATGAGCCAGGGTCTATAAGTGTACGTGCCCTCAAACTAGACACAGAAATAATACCTCCTATCACATTAGAGGACTCCGAAGCCTGTTGCTGAGAAATAACAAAAACACGACCCTGAACCTTAGGCTTGCCTGAGGAATCCCTCTTCTGACCCTGAGAGGACCCAACCACACTTCCCGATGCTTGCATCCTATACTTAGGGCAATCCCTCTGAAAATGTCCTAACTGACCACAGTTCAAACACTTGCCCTGCTTCTTCCAACATCTCTCTTCTGAATGCCCTTCTTTCTGACAATAATTACAAACTCCTCTGCTTTGACTCCCTGAAATATTATTTTGATTTCTGTTACCTGACTGTCTTTGAGAAGACCCTTTGAATTGTGAAGATCCACCTTGATTTCCTCGATTATCACCACGTTGTGGTTGCCTAACTTGCTTCCCAGCGCCTAACAATTCCATCTTCCTTTTATGTTCCTCAATGTCATGCTCCACCTGGTAAGCTCGATCCACTGCATCCTGGAAATCTTGCAACTTATGGGATACTAGCTGAGTTCTAATCACAGTTTTCAAACCTTTCACAAACCTCGAAGCCTTCCTCTCCTCAGTTGCCACTAGGTGAGTACAATACCTGGACAACTCTGAATATTTAGCTGAATATTGAGCAATTGACATAGAACCTTGCTCCAAGTTAAGAAATTCCATCTCCTTCCTGTCTTGGTCTACTCGAGGAATGAAGTGTTCTTTGAACTTTCCCAGAAAATTCTCCCAAGTATAAGGCACATGAGTCTCATCCCATTTTGTTTTCAAAGTTTTCCACCAATGCTCAGCCGCTTCATTCAGTTTATAGGTAGCAAACCTGACTTGATCTTCCTCCGAACATCTCAAAGCATCAAAGATCTTTTCCATCGATTCAATCCACCTTTCAGTTTTAGATACATCGGGCTCTCCATCATACTCCATAGGCTTCATTTTCAGAAACTGTTCTAGGCCATATCTTGGTGGTACCTGTTCCCTTTCTTGCCTCTGATCACTTAAAGTTTTCATCGCTGCTTCGAACATTCCCTGAAACATATTTCGAGCCTCTTCTCTGGCATCCCCTTGCCCCGAAGAGCCGGCCTGATCTCCGTCAGTTTCACCCATTTTTAACGAATACCTGCATCAAACACTCAACGTTACTCACTCTATACTCTACTACCCTCCTAGGTCATTCAGTCATTCTAGACCATCTACAACCTAGCTCTGATACCAACTGTCGCGCCCCAGACCCGTGGTCCTACTTGGCCCCACGCTCGGGACACGAACGGAAGACGTTATGAAACCTTTTAGAAAATTTTTGAAATATACTTTTAGAAAGTGGAATAAAAACACACTTGAAGTTCAAAGACTTCACTTAACATGAAACAAACTTTTACAAACACTTTTTCAGCGAAAGTACTTAGCCCGAAGGCTTACAAACTTTTAAACAAATGTACATACATCAACTTTTACCAAAATAGATGGAACCATAAGAAGGTACGGGTACTCTACCCAAAGGGTTTACATTTACATAATGTAACCTTCAACAAAACAAGTCCCAACTCTTACCAAACGAACGTCCTCCCGTGCCAAGTGTCCTATCCCCTGGACCCGCCTTTATCTAAAACAGTAAACAAATAAGGGTGAGAATAGTAAGCTACTAAAATGCAACTACGTTACATGCTGATATGATGATCATAAAGAAACAATATCAACAAGTAAGCATATAGCATATAACATCAACTCATATATCACTTATATCACATTGCCCACACTCCGGTGGATACCAAAGCCAAGGTTTAACCAATAACAATAACTGATGAGAATACCAACTGAGAAACCCATCAGAGAAAACCATCTGAGCAGCATAAATAGCTGAAGCCGTCGGGATCCCGAAAACCAAATCATAACCAATAGAACCAAGTAACCAGAGAGGGAAATATGACACAAAGTCATAACCCAAATACTCACCAAAGGGAGCAATTCATCCCATCCAAGGCCAATCTGGACTGGGGAAACTAGAAGGCACAGTGGACATCTTATAGTGAACTTGGCTTGTGTGCCACTATAATTCTCCCACCGCCTGACTCACAAGCTCCAATGGAAAACCTTATAGTGGACTTACCTGTACCACTATAATTCTTCCATTGGCTGACTCCACAACAAGACCAGCTGGACTTTTAACAAGAAGCACAGTAATGAATACTTGCTAAACAAAACCCAGGGCATTTAATCCAAGAAGGAATTAAGCCAAAACATCACAAGATGCACACGAAGGATTTCTCATAAAGAGTCCATAATGAGGACATTTAGTCACAACCCAATCTTTTTCATCAACTACATAAAAGTCATACACATACCCATTTAAGTCATAAGCAACCACAAGGATCACATAAACACTTGTCCTCTTATACCCCAAATAACACAAATTATCAAACCTTGGAAACAGGGGGGATGCGCACGCCTCACCCCATAGGGTGCGCGCGCCTCCCAGGACCAGAACCTCACTCATTTTGGTTCACTTAAGGGTGCGCGCGCCTCATCCAAAGAGGATGCGCACGCCTCCCACTCCAGTCAATTTTTGCCTAAGTTGGTGACAATGGATGCGTGCGCCTCATTATATATGGTGCGCGCGCCTCCTCCTATATTTGGGCCAAATCCCAGATTCTTCCTTAGTTCATTTTTACTCCTTCCGTCCCACAAGTATAGCATATATTCTACACACTATGCTACACCACATTAGTAACTTTCATTAGAGTTCAATTTGAGTTCCAAACCAATCCCATACTCAGCTAAAACAATTTCCATATACTCCCTTTATCCCAAAATTACAAGTATAGCAAATATTACCCAAAACACAAAATTAACCAGTAGGAGTATCATATATAGCATATATGACTATTTTAACATTTAAAGGGGAATTAGTAACTTACCTAGTTCCGGAAAAAGTATCGCTGAAATAAGTTTTGTTCGGCTAGAAATGACCTACTCGATGCCCTGATCATTTTTATATAATTAGTTTTTAAAACGGGTAAGTAAATAAAAAGAATTAAATCGAAATGGGTCGAACTTACCTTTTCTCCTAACCCTAGGAACAGAACGAGGAAATGTTGCTGATGAATTTGTAAACACAGAGAAGGAAGAAGGGAAACAAGTTGCTTATAAATATCTTTACCCATTTCACAAAATGGTCACCCAAGATTTGTTTTTAACACTTTAGCCCCTAAACTTACATTTTCAACTAGGACCCTAAAGTTTCAACTTAATCATTTAACTCCTTTAATCATTATTTTTACTAACTAAGTAAATAACACAAATAATCAAGTATGATATGCAAATCATAAAATATGATGCAACACATAAAAATGCACATATAAGTCAAATAAAAATCCCCAAAATTATAAAATAAATAGAAACGGGTTTTGGGGTCGCTACAATAGTGTATTGAGGGACAATCCCACACTCTTCTAGATAGCGAGCAAAAAGGACCTGGACGTTGTTCCCCAAACCGTTATTTCGATCATAGTATTCACCACTACAATCGGATCTAACGTTCTTAATAGTCTTCCTAAGTTGACTTTCAACTTTGGCCTTATAAGACTTAAAAAACGTAAAAAAAAATTGAGACTTTTCATGAAGTAAATAAATGTACCCATAATGAGAGTAGTTCTCTATGAACATAATAAATTGTTGTTGACCATTCTTTGAAGGGGTAGTGAATGATCCACAAATATCTGAATGTATTAGTTCTCAGATGCTTGATGCACTCGATGATACTTTTCTTTTAATGTTTGTAAATTTCTTTTAAGGCATTTAATGCAAAAGTCTCTTCCGGAATATCAAGTGTGGTCAAGATTCCTTTAGACACAAGCTTATCAATTCTCCTCTCGGAGATATGACCAAAACGCCCATGCCATAATGAATAAAATTTCACTTGATAACTTTCGCTTTTACTTTTGGTTTCATTATTATGGGACTCATTTATTGTTTGAATAATGTCAAGTAAATAAAGATTACTTGACAAAGTACTAGTACCAATAACCTTGGAATTTAAAATAAAGATCACATATATTATTATCAAAAGAACAAGAGTAACCTTCCTTGTCTAATATTGTGATAGATATCATAATTCCGTTCAAATGATGGTAGAATGAATGTATTATTAATACAAATAATACTTAGTACTTTAACAATAACCTAAGGATCCTTATGCCTATAACTTCAACCGGATTCCTAGTTTTCATATAGATGAATTTCTTCATCTTTACTAGGACTTCGGTAATTTAGGCAATCCTACTTAAACATCCTTATGTGATTGGTTGCACCAAAATTCAATCACCATGTATATGTAGGAATTGAAACCAAATTAGCCTCAATACAATACAAACAAGACCAAATGATATACCTTCCACGCCAAGCGTGATACTTAGGGTAATCGAACTTCATGTTAGTAAGGTCCTTGCAAAAGAAGCATTTCTTTATGATCATTAGATGATCCTTTAGACTTCTCATTACTTGCAACCACAGTTTCTTTCCCTCTTCTCTTGTCCCATGAGAAAAGGTAGATGCTAAATGGGTACATTTAGTTCTAAATCGCTTTTAACCTATCTTCCTCTTGTGTCATAAGTGAAAGTAATTCATTAATATTTCACTTATCTTTTGACAATTATAGGTCACCTCAAAGTGACCAAACTGAGGAGGAAGAAAGATCAAAACTAAATGCATAAGAATATCTTTCGATATCCCAGACTTAAGTGCTTTTAGTTTTATCGATAGGTGAACTATTTTTAAAATGTACTCCCTTAAATTCCCGGTACCCTTATATCTTATGGAAACAAGCTTCCTCAAGGGTATCAAGGAATGTTTCAGCATCAACATCCTCGGAGACACTGTCCAAAAGGTCTCCGGGACAACATTCTTTATTATCATTAGGCTCACGCGGTTGGATTGTTTCCACTTCTCAACACTTAAGAAATAAGAAGAGAAACGGATCCCTTAATGCGAGTTCTAGGTCCATATAGCCCAAGATCATAATTATTTTATTTTTCCAAGTTTTTAGTCCCATTTAGCATCGGCACATTACTCATAGCAGTAATAACTGATGAAGCAATAAATAAATTTGTTGGAATTTAGAGAACAAAAGAATGAAAAAACAAAACATAAAAAAGAAACTACACAATGAATAAATGATTAATTATATCAACGAAATCCATCAATAAGGTAATTAACATGACATCAAAATTAATCTTTGGATTGCGAATTGACTCATAAATAATTGCCTTAGATGACAATTAATTTGAACAACATTTGATTAAATGCATAATCTTCCTTTGGGTAGTCTTAAGCATTTAATAAAACAACTTAATGTTCATTTTATTTGTCATCACATGAATGCTTAAATTTAGTCAAATGTCAAGATCTTCTTTGGAAAATTCATGTCATTCACATATCAACTTACACATTCAACACTTTAACAATTTTGGGTTTAAATAACGTTAATCACTTAGGCGATAATATTATTTAAACAATGAATAAAATTATTTAAGCATATAATTAATCAAGAATTTTTTAAAGTTTGAAAAAATGTATGTTTTGTTCAAAAAAGAAAACAAAATGGTGCAGAAACTTAAAATTTTTCAAAATCAGTGAACAGTGTCTGCTCGGCCGAGCATAGGGAATGACACAGCCGAGCATCATACTTACAGAAACTTTTTTTTTTGGTACATAAGTGCACGGCCGCGCAAAATAAACGACACGACCGAGCAAGTCAGGTGGTCCGCCCGGGCTAATCCTAAGACCCGACCGGATTATTGCATGAGGTCCGACCGGATTAATCTTGATACCCGCCCGGATCACGACTTTATCTAGCCACCGGTTTATGTGCTCGGCCGAGCAGATCATAAGACTCGGCCGAGCATCCCGATTTTCTGCACTTCTGAATTTTTGTCAAATTATTCCCAAAACCAATGAACAACAAGTAGATCCACATGGTATGTACTTAAAACATAAAACCATGTTATTTAAGGATAATCTTGTTAAAAATTAATGAAATCAAGTGAGTAGATCCATATGGTATGCACTAGACATAAAACCATGTTATGAAGGGATAGTCAAACTTGAATCATTGTGTTCATCAAACAAAACTTTTCAAACCATTTCTTTAAAACTTATATGATGAATATCAGCACTATATGAATGAATTAGTGCTTCTAAACAACATCAAAACTTGATGATTCAATAGGGAAAAATGAATCAAAAATTTAAGCATTAAAGCTTTCTAAAGAAGTCAAATCCAAAACAGAAAAGAACCAGGCTCTGATACCAATTGTTGGAACAATCTTAACCCTGAATGCCTACTCAATTATGGAATGAGTTTGAGAAAGGAGATAAAGGCGGAAGCGAGATTATACCTGTTGAATCCATTATGAATGTTGAAGGGAGAAATGAAGAACAAGTAGGGAGAAGTGTTCTTCTAAATGATAAGTGTCTCTTAATCTCTCAAAAGTCTTTCAACAATATGAAGTAATTTAGATGAGAGAAAGTAAGAATGTAGTATGTTTTAGGCTTGATGGAGAAGCCTTTAAATAGTAAACATGGTGACACTTCATTTAGGGACCACACCCTTTCAAGCTTCAGCAATGTTAATTTACCATTTTGCCCATCATAAATAGATAAATTACATTTCAGGAATTCTACACATTTATTTACTTTAATTTACTACACTTTATATTAACATTATAATCATGATTTCATAAATGGAACATTAATGACTTGTTGTGCAAGCCATGTTCTAACACCAACGTCTTTAGAAAAACACGTTTTACGAATCTTTAAAGTAAAACACGTTTTTCATAAGACCTATTCAATTCTAAAAGTTGTGATTGATAATCAATCACAATTTTTAGAATTTTATTGTGATAACTAGATAGCAATGTAATGTAAAGTTAACGTGAATTAAAAAAAAAAGAAAAAAAAATAACATGAAAATTTGCATTTCATCCACTTGGCCATATCCAAGACAAAGTTGTGGCATTCTCCATATTTGAATTAACTGAGAATAATACTTAGGCATCTCAATCGTGTATCTAGAAATCTTATATACATATATATATATATATATACATATATATATATATACATATATATATATATATATATATATATATTAAAGTTGGTGAGGAGAGTTATAGTGTTGACATGTGGATAAACTATAGAAAAGCTTGCATATGGTGATGCCATATCAATCGTACCAACATAAATATGTGACTTTTCAAATTCTTTTTCTTAGCTAATAGTATTAGCTAATACTATTAGTTACTATATAGGGTAACTATTATATTATAGTTAACTATTATAGTAAATATTACTATTATTAGTAATAGTTAACTATAATAGTTAACTTTTATAGTTAACTATTACTAATAATAGTAATAGTTACCATAATAGTTAACTATTAAAGTTAACTCTTACTATTATTAGTAATAGTTAACTATAATAGTTAGCAATAGTTAACTATGAAGTTACCATATGTAGTAATTAATATTATTAGCTAATACTAATATTAATCAAATAATAATTAATTATTAATAGTAAACTATTGTTATATTTTATATATTTTTTAGTTAGAGTTAATTATTAAATAATTTAAAATTACTATTAATTAATAGTATTAGCTAATCATAATTTTATCAAATATATATATATATATATATATATATATATATGTGTGTATGTATTAATTATTGCTATTAATAATATTATTAGTTAGCCATAATTGTTGCATAAATACTATTATTAATAGTATCAGTTAATAATTATACAATATATGCTAATATTTAGTATTTGCAGTACTCACTCCGTCTAAGAGTTAGAGTTCTAATTTCTATTTTAGTATATTCCAAAGAGTCTTTCTCAAACTGACAAATTATGGGAAAAGATGAATAGTGTTTTGGACTATATTTTCTTTCTAATGCTTCTATAATTACTTAAAGACCAAACTTATTAACTTATATATTGTCCACTTGCACTATGAATCGTGTTTTGGACATCTATACTCTCAACCCACCTGCAATGTTTACCCATTTTTTATTATTTTTTAATAAATGTGCGCAAGCAAAGTAGGACTCTTACTCTAAGACAAGGGAGTATTAATTAATCACAATAGTTACTAGATATATAGATTATTACTATTAATATTATTAGTTAATTAATTTATTATTCTACTAACACATTATATGTACACTATAGACTTTTATATTTACTAATTATAATGTGTGTATATAATAAAAAATAATTTATTGGAAAATAGCTAATATTATTAAGTCAATCATGTATTGAATTAAAATTTAATTCATAATAATAATAAATCATCTTTATTTTTAAGTTTTAATTATCATAATAAATACAAATTATATGCAACAAAAGCTAATTTTTTTAACACAATTGTCCTAAATTAGTAAGGAAATGTTTTAATTCATATACGATATACTTATATACCCAAAAAATATTATGTTTCGTTATTAAATAAAAAAGTAAAAAAATAAAAGACTGACAAATTAGTTTCCCGTGCAAAACCACGGGTTACCTACTAGTCTATACTTATAGTATTTTAAAGTTGGTGAAATCAACATTGGGAATGATGACACATAAGCCACAAATTAGTTTATCTTGACTTAGAGGATGCCATGTAATATGACATTTGCAATCATAGAGACTTTTGGCATTCTTCTACCTAGGTTAAAAATAAAAGGTACTCCCTCCGTCCCAAAATATTTGTAGTTTTAGGATTTTCACACAAATTAAGAAAAAACAATCAATGCATGTCTAATGGACTAAATTACCCTTGAATATTTCAAGTAGCAAGATAATTAAATGCTTTTACAATAACAACTACCATCATAAATAAGGGTATATTTGACAAACAATGTCAAAGATATCTAGATAAAAGCAAAACTACAAATATTTTGGGAGAAATTTCAACCCCTTAAACTACATGTATTTTGAGATGGAGGGAGTAATAACCATAGATATGTAAATGGGTAAGATATGGTAGTAGGTAACTTAGTGATTCTATAAGAAGAGATTGATATCTAATAGAATATGTATCTTATATATAGAGAATTAGATTAGGTAGACATATACTCTTATATATATGGTAGTATTTGACTATGTAGTTCGTGGTGTATTCAAGAACATTAAGATCATTAAGAGTGACTTTTTAATTTTCAACTGATCAAATTCACAATTCAATGGCTTTTGAACCGTTTATGTATTCCAAGAGACGACATATTATTCAAAGCCATTGAATTGTGATGGAATATTAAAATTTTTAACTATCGAGTGATTTTAAATGATAGAAAGTGAAAAGATGGATTGAAATCTATACGTATAGTATTTTAAAGTTGGTGAAATCAACCATGGGAATGACATAAGCCACAAATGGGTTTTTCTTGATTTAGAGAATGTCATGTAATATGACATTTGCAATCTTGGAGACTTTTGGCATTCTCCTACCTAGGTTAAAATAAGAGGTAATAACTATAAATATGAAACTAGGTAATTTAGTGATTCTATTAGAAGAGAATTATATCTAATAGAACATATATTTTTATATATAGAGTGTTATGATAGAATTGATGAAGGGAGAAGATAAAAACATATGAACTGAATTTTGTTATTCACATGAATCGGCTACTGTGTACAAGAGGGAGTATATATACATACAACTAAAACCCTAATTGGCTAACTATGGGAAGGAGATATACATGGAATAAAATACTTGATATACATGGAATAAAATACTTTACATAAATAAAATAACTTGCCCACCAAGTAGTATATGGGCCGGATCATCAACTCCTTCACTCCCCCTCAAGTTGGAGCATGAAGGTTACGAATGCCCAACTTGCCAACCAAAAACCAAAACCGAGCTGCTCCAAGAGGCTTTGTAAACAAATCTGCAACTTGATTCTCCGTTGAGATCGTCTTAGTCATAATATCCCCAGAAACAACTCTTTCCCGAACAAAATAGCAATCCATGTCAACATGTTTTGTTCTTTCATGAAAGACTGGATTGTTGGCTATATGGCACGCCGCCTGATTATCACAAAAGAGACGAGTGGCTTCTGTTTGTGGAGCTTCAAGTTCGCGCAAAAGCCATCGCAGCCAAATGATCTCACTAATAGTGGTTGCCATAGCTCTATATTCTGCCTCTGCTGAGGATCTAGATACAACTGATTGTTTCTTCGTGCGCCAAGAGATTGGAGCTCCCCCTAACGTGATAAAATACCCCGTGCAAGATCTCCTAGTCATAGGGCATGCACCCCAATCTGCATCACAAAAGGCTTCAAGCTCCAACTTGCCATGTGTAGGAAGAAACAAACCTTGACCGGCTGTACCCTTAAGAAAACGTACCACACGAATGGATGCATCCATATGTGTGCGTCGAGGTGATGAAACAATCTGACTCAACCGGTTGACTGCAAACTGAATGTCAGGCCTAGTGACTGTCAAATAAAGCAGTCGACCAACTAACCTACGGTATTGAGATGCATCAACGTGAGGACTGTCGTCATCAGTGCCAAGGCGTAAATTTTTCTCCATGGGAAAATCACTTACACGTCCTCCTTAGTATCCACGCTCTTCAAGAATATCCAGAGTGTACTTCCGTTGACTAAGTACAATACCCTCAGGTGATCTTGCCACTTCTATCCCCAAGAAGTATTTTAAGTGTCAAAGGTCTTTGATGCTGAACTTGTCATCCAAGTACGTCTTTACATCCTCAATCTTTGGAACATCATTCCCAACTAGGAGAACATCATCAACGTAGATGAGAGCAGCAACATATATGTCATCCCTTTTGTAAACAAAAAGAGAATGTTCCGCTCGTGACTGCCTGAAACCAATATCAAGAAGAGTATTAGTAAACTTCTGATACCAATTCCTTGAAGCCTGTTTAAGCCCATAGATTGACTTCTGAAGCTTGCAAACTCTAGTCTCCCCTTCTTTTACAAAGCCTTGTGGTATTTTCATGTACACATCTTCTTCTAAATCCCCATGAAGGAAGGCATCGTTCACGTCCAGTTGATGAATCGCCCAATTACGTTTAGCTGCCACGGCTAGGAGGCTGCGCATGGTGACTAATTTTGCAACAGGAGCGAAAGTGTCATGATAATCTATCCCTTCCACCTATGTAAATCCCTTTGCCACCAACCGTGCCTTGTACCTTTCTATTTCTCCATCTAGTTTGTATTTAATCTTATAAACCCACTTGGAATCAATAGCCTTTTTCCCCATGGGCAACGCCTCAAGTGTCCATGTACCATTGGCTTCCAAAGCTTCTATCTCCCTTTTCATTGATTCACGCCATTCCTGAGTTTTTACGGCCTGATGATAGTATTTAGGCTCATCACGTGAAGTGATGGTCGCAAGAAAAGCTTTATGAGTGGGAGAAAAGCGATCATAAGAAACGTAGTTAGATA
The DNA here is from genome assembly GCA_026119855.1 of Campanula takesimana. NCBI lineage: Eukaryota > Viridiplantae > Streptophyta > Magnoliopsida > Asterales > Campanulaceae > Campanula > Campanula takesimana. The sequence continues at coordinate 87,610 of JAOWBW010000627.1, forward strand.
GAGGATATACCTTCGAGGTTACTGAGTTGGAACTGGGAGGCGGATGGTCTATGGAACCGGGTAAGTTGACAACGAATTCCTGTAGATGTTTAGGCTGATGTCGTTGTCGCTCACTTCGCCTGCTTGGTTCTGGTGCCAGTTGTTCGGGGATCTGGTCAGCAGGTGTTGGCACAACTGGTTCGTCAACTGTCTGATCAACTGGCTGTTCATGTTCTGGTGCTGTAGGATCCAGTTGTGTGTACACCTGTTCCCTGTCAACTGCCTGCTCAACTGACCTCTCAAGTGGTTCCAGCTGCTTTAACTCCGCAATTTCTTCTTCCCAGTATCTATCCCTGTTATGACTCGAAGAAGGCGTACTGGCTTCTGAAATGATTCTTTTGAAAGGAAACACATCTTCCACAAACTTAACATCACGGGACGTATAAATCACCTTAGACTCCAAATCAAAAACCCTATAACCCTTTTGAGAATAAGGATACCCAACGAAAACACAAGGTCTCCCCCTTACATCAAACTTGTCTCCCCATTTCTTATTATTCTTGGCATAAGCCAAACATCCAAAAATACGGAGATGATCAAAAGAAGGTTTCTTTTTTAGTAAGATTTCATAGGGAGTTTTATTTTTCAAAAGTTTGGAAGGCAAGCGATTAATTATATATGCTGCAGTCAAAACACATTCCCCCCAAAACCTTTTCGGTAAGCCTGCCTCAAAACGAAGAGCTCTTGCCATATCTAAGATGTGACGATGCTTGCGTTCGACAACTCCATTTTGTTGTGGAGTGTCGGTACAAGACGTCTTAAGCATTATCCCGTTGTCAACATAGTACTCTAGCATCAAAAGCGACTGAAATTCACTCCCATTATCACTTCTAATACGTTTGACCTTTTTATAAAATTGGGTGTTGACCATATTAAAAAACATAGTGAGGTAACGATGAACTTCATATTTATGCTTCATCAAGAAAACCCATACACCCCGACTAAAGTCATCAACAATGGTCAAAAAATAATGCGCACCCGAGAAAGAAGGCGTTTTATAGCTACCCCAAATGTCACAGTGTATCAAATCAAAACAGAACTGAGTTTGAATACTACTAGTAGGAAAAGGGAGTCTCGTCATTTTGGCTCGAAAACATGAGTCACAATGTTCTTTTCCCTTATTACAATTACCAAAAAACTGAGGATTAAAAACTGAAGAATGTCCCAATCTTTTGTGCCATACCCGTGCATCAACTGTTGCCGCCATTGCCATATGTTTCTTTATGCCCGGTTCCAAGTGATATAGACCATCGCTGCATCTACCCATTCCAATCAGAGTCCTCGAAGCTAAGTCCTGTATCACACAAAAATCCGAAAAGAATGTGAGAGCACAGTTCAAGTCTTCTGTCAATCGACTAACAGATAAAAGATTGCATTGGAAACCAGGGATGTTTAAAACATGACGAATATGTGTTCCATTCGGGAGTATGGCATCACCAATTCCCTTGACTGGTATGACATCGCCATTGGGAATTCTGACAGGGGCCTCCGTTCCAGTCCGGACTTGATTCTCCAGCAATGATATGTTGCAGGTTATGTGGTCACTTGCTCCTGAATCAATGATCCAAGTGTGTATATTATTCTGTTTACCTGCTATGTTTGCTGTAGGAAGAGACTTTTGTTCGCCTTGTGCTTTGTCGGTAAAGAATTGAACCAATTGCTTGTACTGCTCACCGGTAAATCCAGGAATCGGACTATCTTCTACCGTTGCAAGGTGTGTCGTTGTCCCAGGAACCCACTTCTGCTTTCTCTTCTTCCTTTCTGGATATCCTATGATTTTGTAGCAGCTTTCAATCATGTGACCCAACCTTCCACAGTGTGAGCATTTCGGCTTTTCTATCTGTCCAGTTGACTGTACACCTGACGGAGCAACTGACTGAACAACTGTCTCCACAACTCGCTGATTGCTTCGTGTCTGAAACGCAGCTGCCTCAACATCCATCTTTCTAACTATACTGATCTGTTTCTGTTTCTCATCCTCAGAAACAAGATGATAAGCCGCTCCCAGACTGATTGTCGGTTTCATGCTCAGAATTTGGGTTTTAATTGTCCCAAAACTAGCATCCAACCCCATAAGAAATTCATACAAACGCTCCTTTTCCCTCATCTCCACAAGTTTCTTGGGTGTATCACATGTGCACCTAGTACACTTACATTTGGGTAATGGAGCAATAGACTGGATTTCGTCCCAAAGGCCCTTCAACTTCGTGTAGTATGCCGACACTGAGAGGTTTTCTTGTCTCGTTAGGGTTATGGCGCGCTTTATTTCATAAGCCCTAGGCGCGCTTTCGCTCACCAAAACGCTCTTGCAAGTCCTCCCATATTTCTTGTGCCGTCCCTGCATGTTTAACACTGTTGCGGATGTCCTTCTCCATAGCACTGTTCAACAACCCTTTGACCATTGCGTTGCATCGCTTCCATAACGCTAACTCCGCTGAACCTTCATCTGGGATTGGAATCGTTCTATCTACGAATCCAATTTTATTCTTTGCAAATAGGGTGTTACTCATCTCATCAACCCAATCTGCATAATTCCCATCTCGAAGAGTATCGCTCACGAAGACGGTGTTTGGACTATCCGATGCTGAAATAAAATACGGAGACATCACGTCTACCTTGCCTCCAGCCGCAGCCCCACTGCTCTCGGCTTTGGGTTCGTCGTCTCCGGCCATGGTGAAGCTGATAATGGGAGAAAAACGAAAAAGAGAAGAAAAGAAAAAAAAATATGCGGAAGCTACTCGGTTTAGATCAACCGAGCTCTTGATACCATGATAGAATTGATGAAGGGAGAAGATAAAAACATATGAACTGAATTTTGTTATTCACATGAATCGGCTACTGTGTACAAGAGGGAGTATATATACATACAACTAAAACCCTAATTGGCTAACTATGGGAAGGAGATATACATGGAATAAAATACTTGATATACATGGAATAAAATACTTTACATAAATAAAATAACTTGCCCACCAAGTAGTATATGGGTCGGATCATCAACTCCTTCAGTTAGACTAGGTAAGTAGTGGATGCATTAAAGAACAATAAGATCATTAAAAAGTGACTTTTCAATTTCAACTAATCAAATTTTCATAATTCAATGGCTTTGAATAAACAATAAGATCATTAAGAAGTGACTTTTCAGTATCCAATTAATCAATTTTTTATAATTCAATGACTTTGAATATCATGCATTGTTTCAAGTTGGTGCATGAATTACAAAAGAACTTGATAAAGAATATGAAAGATTAGATATATTTATTTAAAACATATCTTTTGCATTTCCCCATTCAATACCAACATTAATTTGAAGATAAAAAGATCTAAATGACTCTTCACTTTGGAAGGCAGGTGGTCTTTGCGGGGAATATAAAAAAATAGAAGGAAAAAATCATTTTTATTATTGTATGACACTATAGACTTTCTCTTACTTCTTTTCTTCTTTATGCATTCATGTCATTTGTTTCCACAATTTATTTAACCTTCTCTCTCTATATCTATGTATTATATGATTTTGGCTTTAACTATTTTCTCACATTTTTTTCTTTTTCTTTCATTAGGTTTGGGAATAACATTTTTGGATAAATTGGATGAGAAAGAATAGTTTGATTGAGAAAAATTGCAACAGTGAGTAAGTTTCACCTCTACATTTTTGCACATATAATCTTATTGAATTTTTACTTATCTTTCGATTTTACTAGTACCTCCATCTAAAACAAATTTTTATTTATTCTCTTCATCAAAAGAAAAAAATATATTTATTCTGAGATGGAGAAAGTATGGGTTTACTTTATCCATCGACATGTTTATTTCATTAACGTATTTGGAAAAAGTTATTTATAATAGTATTTCATAATTTATTATGTTATTTTGAATACATATATGTCCTTAATTTTCTTTAGTGATTTTTTCTGTTTTCTTCTCTCTCTCTTTCTCTTTCCAAGATTGAAATATAAGGAGGCTAGGCAAAGTTATCGCATGCAGTCGCCCACCGTTGCACATATTTATCAACCAAGCAATGCAATGCGTTTCTGATACTATTGCTCAAAACTCAACCTTGACGTATATTACTACTTTTGTCTCCAAAAAATATTTGAATTTATTCTTAACTAAGAAAGAAAATGAGTTCATTTTAGGACGAAAAAAGTATTTTACATTTTTTGTAATTCATTTGTCTTTCTATTATTGTAAATTGAATGTTTGAAATTGATATAATTGACCACTCAAGTTCTTGGTTATATAACATGAAAGTTCATTTTTTGCAATTCTTTTCCTCACATTAATTTTTTGTTGCAATTTTATATATATATATATATATATATATATAAAGAAAAAATGAGAATATAATATGTGTTTATTGCTATGTTTATATATTTGGTTTTTATCATAAATTTATTTAAGATTTAATTATGGGTTTTATTTATGTTTTATATATTTTTGTTATGTTTACTAACTTTAAATCATTCTTGATTTTTTACTGTAAATCATTATGTTTTGGAGTAGTTGGAATATTTGAAATGTCAATGCAGTGTGAATGTAATCATTCATGGCATGATGATAATACTTAATTTATTTCATCTTGATTTTAATGCAGATTATGTATATATCATCAACATAATACAATTGCAAGTATTATGTTGCAAAAATGGATTACTATATTAATTGAACTAATATATTAACTATTGTAGTTAACTAATATTATTAATAGTAATATTTAACTTGTAGAGTAACTATTGTAGTTAACTAATACTATTAATAGTAATATTTAACTTGTATAGTAACTACTATTGTTAACTATTTCTATTAATAGTAATGGTTAACTTATACTATTAATAGAAATAGTTAACTTATATAATTACTAATATGATTAACTAATAGTATTAGCTAAGAATGAGAATATCAAAAGTCATTACATTTTAGGATGATGTTGATGTGGCTTCTCAAAATTCAAGCTTTCACTAAGACATGTACACATATCAAACCCATAGTCCTCCTCACCAACTTTAATATACATATATAAGATTTTCTTATGCTAAAGCTATAACAGTAAACGTAACAAAACTATTACTCAAGCAATTTTACAATAAATTTCGTAGTTGAGTTACCAAACTTATAAAACTACTACTCTCTCTATCCCTAAATGAGTGTCCACTTTCAAAAAATCTTTGTCCCTAAATGAGTGTCTTTTTTGAACATAACTTTCTTCCTAAACGTTTTTTTTCGAAAAAAATTTCACCAGTTTCTTTATACGTGCAAAATTAAAGGTTTGGAAAGGAGATTACAAGATTATATATGAATCGTTGTTACCAAATTGTTCAAAAAGTTGAGATTTTCAGTGTCCCTTAAAATGAAATTTGGACACTCATTTTGGGACAGAGAGAGAGTATAATTTATTTATCGGCCTATTATTTATATTAATAATAAACTACATTAAAATTATTTTCTTATTTAAATATACACATTATATTCTTAACAAAAAAAAAAAAAAAAAGGGGGCAAATTGCAACTTGGTTACCCATGTTTTGCCAATAGTTGCAATTTGGTTCCCAACAGTGTAAAAGTTGCAACCTCATAGCCATGTTTGTCATTTTGCTGCAAGTTAATATAAATTCCATCAAAACGTAACTCCCGTTAAAAACTTAACACGTGTGTCTCACACATGATTTTAAAGGGGCAAAATGGACATTTCACATCAGAATAGCAAATGTCTGTTAAATAACTGGGGTGATTTTTTTTTCTTTTTGGAATTAATCTAGAGTGAGAAATTGAAGAACCGGGATTAAAAAAATAACGTAAACGTCGTTCATCGTTTCCCCCATTTAAAAACCCCACTTTCTCCACTCCGACCAGTATACTGCTTTCCTCCTCTTCATCCCTTGCATGCTACGCAGACCATGGTGGAAATAAATATTTAAATAAAACTCGAATCTGTATCTAAATGGTGTTGTTATAGCACATAAATGTGCCCCACCCCAAACATGGACTAACCAATGTCCTCATTGCAAAATTTAAGAAAAGAGGAACGAACTCAAGTAAAGGCAATTACCGCTCATCCTATCATAATATCATTGAGATTTTATAAAGCAATTATAAGTAGTCCCAACAAAAATGGCACTTTGAATTGCATCCCCCAGATGAACAAGCATTGGAGAAAAAGATCAGAAAGGGGCAGTCGTCGTGATAGGTTGGAGTTAGGTTAATCGACCTGCTGCAACAGGGATGACGGAGGATTATGGGTTTGCAGAGTTGTTATGGGACATATCTGAGAAGGGGCAATCTAATTTTGTCAGCTCTGGAGTGGATAACAGGAGCAAGAACGCCAATTTCGGAACGATAGTTGGAGTTCGAGTGCAGCAACCTGTAATTGAGGGTCATGAGATGGTCGTCGGCGCTTGGCCCGCAACTAAAGTGGACGACTGATGAAGAGGTCGCCGATATTGGGATCATTGTAGAGACTCCGGTGAGTGTGAATCAACTGTAGGGGCATAGTGGTGGTCGGTGTTTTAGAAGAAGAAGAGTATATGCAAGTATCCCAAAATTGATGTTTATCAGTCAGTTACTGTAGAAAATATCCATTTTGCCCCTCTAAAATCATGTGCGAGGCACATGTGTTAAGTTTTCAACGGGAGTTACGTTTTTAATGAAATTTATATTTACTTGCAACAAAATGACAAACATGGCTATGAAGTTGCAACTTTTACACTGTTAGGAACCAAATTGCAACTATTAACAAAATATGGGTAACCAAGTTGCAATTTGCCCAGAAAAAAAAAACATATTCTGAAAGATTGAGATGGCACGAGTATGGGTTAAACATGAAAAAAATTGGGAAAAGATATTGGAGTATAATTTATTTTAGGCAAAAATGCAAAAAATAAATAAATAAATACCTGAACTGTTCACTTTGTACGGATTTAGTACCTAAAGTCATTTTTGTTGCACAATTAGTACCTAAAGTGGTCACTTTGTGCAATTTGGTACCTATACACGGTGTTAGTAATAGGGACTCAAATTGCACAAAATGACCACTTTAGGTACTAATTGTGCAACAAAAATGACTTTAGGTACTAAATCCGCACAAATTGGACAGTTCAGGTACTTTTTTACGTACATTTTTGCCTAGTCTAAGATGCACTGTATTGATAATTGGACTATGATTTATGAACAAGTTGGGACAGTAGTACTCCCGTCCATCACTGCTATAGCAATAGCTCAACCGACATTGAAACCATCAAATCTCCCCTCATTTCTGATCCAATTTCACACTTCAATTGATCACTAAACCTTAATCTGAGGGCTCTCCTGATTCGATTCAAAAGCGCCAATTTCACTGGAAACTGAGAAATCAAATGTCAAATCAGACGAACAATCTTCAAGTTTTCTGCATTGGAACGGCCGATACGAAGCTCGACGACCTTCGATTCCTCGCCGACTCCGTTCAATCCAACCTCACTTCCTTCTCCTCTGCTTCTTCTCCCAAGGTTAATCGTTCAACTGCCAGTTATAGATCACGAGTAGCTATTTACACCGCCGTCTTCTTTTTTACTCTTATTGTTCGTGCTTTTGAATGTACTCATGCGTTTACCCTGCCATTGTAAGCAAATTATTTACTGTTGGCTTCATTTATATTTTTATTTTGAGTAATTTATGGTTATTTGTTTTTGTAGTATTTGATGTGTTTGATTAATTACATTCTGCGCTCAAATGATCTAGTGATAATTGATTTCCCATATATTTTTGATTTTATTGTTTTTGATGTACTTGATAAGTTGCACTTTGTGCTTGAGTGATCTACTGATAGTTGTATTGGATTTTTTTATACTCCCTCTGTCCCGAAATGATCTTCTCATTTGTCATTTTTCATTGTGCCAAAAAGTTCTTCCCATTTCTACAATATAAGCTTAAATGTGTATAAAAAGAACATAGCTGGTGAAGCAAGTGTTCATATCCTTAAAAAGTTTGAATAGTCAAATGTGAAGATCATTTTGTGACGGAAGGAGTATATTTTATTTTTGATGTGCTACTTTTCGCTGGCGTTGTTATTGTTGTTGTCATTGTCATCATAATTGTTATTGCTGTATTGAATTTTTTTTTCAAATAATTTTTTAGTGTGGTTGACCAATGTCTAAGAGCTTGAGATAGCTCGAGTTTACATGTGCTTGGTTTGGAAACTTGTCAGGGATGAGTGAGTTTGGAGTGATCACTTCTTGATTAGCATAGTGAGATTGAGTTGACGTAGCATCAGTGGCGGATTTAGGATGTCTTGACAGCGGGTACCCAATTTACACTATAAAACTTCAAACCAATTTTTTATTTCATGAAACGCGATTAGAATACAAGTACATTACACCACCAATTTTTTAGTGGGTTTCTAGGTTTTGTTTTGTTTCAATTTGAATGGGTTTTGTTTTTATTGCAGTCAATGTTTTTTTTTTTGAAACGCGATTAGAATATAAGTACATTTTTGAGTAAAAAATAGTAGTGTGTGGAAGATATGTCCATTCATAAAGCAAGTGTGTGAAAAGTTAGTAGGTAAGCGATGGTTTATTTGTAATGTATGAACTTTATGAGGACAAGATTGTCCAAAACACTATTCATCTTTTGCCATTTAAGGAATAAAGCAACTAAGAACCTTAAATTGGGACATACCAAAAAGGAAAGTAAGAACATTAAACTGGGACGGAGTGGTATAATGAAGAATTGAAGGAAACTGAAAGTTGCCTAGTTAAGTAAACTTTGTAGAAAATGAGAGAACAAAAGTTAACTTGCTGGCAACAAGAATCGAACGCGGGTGGTCTCCTTGACATAGTTGTTAAAGGCGAAAGGCGGGAGGTGGGCGATACGTACCTGGAAAAGGGCGAAAGGCGAGGCGGGCGAAAGGCGGCAAAAAGGCGAGCAAGGCGGAAAATTAAAACAAAAATTATTAAATATTATATTTCTACTTATTATGGTATCCTAACATAATTTCGACCTCAAAAGTGAGGATTATAGGATTGATGTTTAAAAGAAAATAAAATTAAAAATGATGCTTGGAATCTAGATTGAAGAAGAAGAAAAAAATTAAACAAGGGGAGGGAGCAAAATAGAAAACGACAGAAAACTGGAATTAAGTAGAAAAAAGAGAGCGATTATAAATTAAACGAAAGAATTGGGAATAAAGAAGGAAATACAGAAAAATATGAAATCGACGCAGAGAGTTCAAAGTTTGTGTAGTCGAGTTCGTTGAAGAGTGTCGTCGTCGTTGGAGGGTTCTTGTCGTAGTTGCGAAGATTGCGGTAAGTATTATCGACTTCTTGGTTCTTATCGTTTGGAATTTAAGGAAGATTTTACAAAGGGGCACCTCACTTACCTACATTGACGAGGTTTCCTTAATAAAAACACTCGACAAAGCCAATTTGCGCCTACCGCGTCTCTCGCTTTCGCTTCTATTCAAACAAGATATGACGTTGTCCAATAAGGTCATCGACTGACCGCCTGATTTCACAAAGGCGAAAGGCGGCCAACCCTCTAAGGCGCCAATATGGCGAGGCGGGCGGACGCCTTTAACAACTATGCTCCTTGATCAAAACTTTCAAAGGGTATATTACCAATTGAACACACATGTATCTTTTTTTGTTTTTCCAGGGTTTTATATTTATCATGTTGCGGGTTCACTTAACAAAAAAATTAAAATGTTAACTACAAATTACAGTTGACCGGGTGCACTTGCACCCCCAGCTACAACACAAGATCCGCCCCTGCGTAGCATCATGGAGTTCAAGGAACAAGGCAATTTCATGGGTTTTGAATTTAATTGCCTTAAAAATTGAGCTCATTTGAGAATCTTTTCAAATTTTGTCAAGTATTTAGAAAGGACTCAATATACACAGATGGAAAAACTGGAAAAGCATCTTTTTGAACTCACCGTGACAATGAGATGAATGAGTTTGGAGTGGTCACTTCTTGATGAGCAAAATGAGAAAACTTAATTATGATCATGAAGTCCCTCCAGTTTCGGAAGTTGTTCAAAAAATAGATTTTACTATTTCAACAGTTTTAAGTGAATTGCAAGTACTTCTATCAGTGACCCCTGCCCACCAGCTGCTCCATTTTATATATCAGCCTAGTGGTTAATAGTTACTTTAGCTGATTTTAGGTCAGAATGCTTAGAATTTCGTAGAAGAATAGCCATATTTGAGTTGCTTGCCCCAATCGTGGTAGAATTGCTTTCCAAAGAGCCCGGGGAGATGTAGACAGACCTGCCAGTAATGCACCGGGATGTCCAGCTACCAGCTGGGTAAAGAGTTTGGAGAAATGCTCATTTTATGATGTCATTTCCTATTTAACTATCATAATATTCGAGTACTATCTTGGGTATTGCATCTGTGTGTTCCCTGAATACTACATGACTTCTGTAGGATTAACAGTCTTCTTTGTAGGATTAACAGTCTTCTTCTTTGTCAATTTAAACCAGTCTGCCTTCCCTGGAAAAAAAAACCCGAATCTATGGGACGATTCTATATTGACCGGTGACCTCGTGTTCTTTACATGGATTCTACATTTACTTTATGTTGTATCTCAATCAGTCAAGCGATATTGCACTGTCCTGTTTATAGAATCTAAACACTCCTCAAGGAAATATCTTAAATGTTTTGCATAAAAATTTAATCTCTTCGTCCACTATCATTATGTACCAAATATATGCTTATCCTTTAAACATACAGGTACAAGTGACTGTTGTAGATGTTTCAGTTGGTCCGAAGGAGGTAGTAAGCTGCTCAGATTTCAAAATTGTGACAAGAAACAATGTTCTCTCCTGCTACGCTGCATCAGGAGAAGAATCACCTACTCTCGTACCAGATGATAGAGGCAAATCCATGGCTATAATGAATAAAGCACTCGGCGTTTTCCTAAAGAAAGCTCACAAGGACTCAGTTCTTACTGGGGTTATTGGGCTCGGAGGCAGTGGAGGAACATCGATGTTATCCTCTGCTTTCAGATCTCTTCCGATTGGATTGCCTAAGATCATTATATCCACTGTAGCCAGCGGTCTAACTGAACCATATATTGGGACATCAGATTTGATTTTATTTCCATCAGTGGTGGATATATGTGGCATTAACAATGTGAGCAGAGTTGTGCTATCAAATGCTGGTGCTGCTTTTGCTGGAATGGTGCTTGGAAGCCTCAAAAGGTCGAAAGAATCTAGTTCTGAAAATGAAAAGTTTACAGTTGGACTAACCATGTTTGGGGTTACAACTCCATGTGTAAATGCTGTCAAAGAAAGGTTAACCAAAGAAGGCTATGAGACAATGGTTTTTCATGCAACTGGGGTTGGGGGAAGGGCTATGGAGGAACTTGTCAAAGGAGGATTCATTCAGGTACGTTGAAGCTAAGTTCTGTCTGGTTCATTAATTACCTTCAATGATCAGAGTACATGTCTTGCTGGAAGCAGAGGCCTTCATGCTTATGTCACCAGAGCAATTTATTTTCCAATTCTTCATATTTTCCAAAAAGGTTGAATGGAAATATTCTAGTCAACCAGCTTGCTTCTGAAAATTTCTGGATTAAACTGTTTTAACAGAATAAAATCATTTTGATTGTAAAGAAGGGTGTTTAGTGCTATATCATCCATGTAATGTGTTGCTCGTCTTGTTATCTCAAAGTTTTTCAATAAAACCTGAAGCAATACACACACACACACACTCATATATAATACTCCCTCCGTTCCAAGTAAGTTGCAACAATTTGCCATTTAAGGTATTTTACTTAAGTTGCAACAATCCAAAAATGGAAGCTTTTTATTACTTTTTTAATCCTCTACTCATTCTCTCTCTTCCTCCCAACCACTCATTATTCTCCACGCATTCTCTTTCCACCCCCACTAATTCTCTCTCTTCCTTTCTACCTTTCATTCTTAATATAATATTATATCCTTAATTTCCCAACTCCAAAGTAAATGTTTCAACTTACCTGGAACGGAGGGAGTATGTGTAAGCATATACATACATACATGCTTACATATGTATATATATGTGTGTGTGTGTGTCTAGTGTATGTACAAACACCTTTGCTAAGCTTAAATTTCCTCATCATTTATTGTCTGAGGAAAAATAAACGGAAAAGTTGCTGTAATTTATGATGGTAATTTCATTTGCTTCTATATGAGTGAAGTAAAAGCTTATGGCCCAAACTCATATTCATTCCGGAACCTTTTGATTTTTCAGGGTGTTTTAGATATCACAACAACAGAGGTTGCTGATTATGTAGTTGGTGGTGTTATGGCATGCGACGAATCACGCTTTGATGCCATAATAGAAAGGAAGATTCCCTCAGTTTTCAGTGTTGGTGCATTGGATATGGTTAACTTCGGTGCCAAAGAAACCTTACCGTCTAATTTTCAGCAACGGAAGATTTATGAACACAATGAACAGGTAATAATTCTCTTTTCACCTTTTATTCCCCTTTCTGGCACTTATTGGCCTCAATTGCTCCAGAAAAGTAAGTCATACTCGATAGCATGAAGTAACTGGAGTTTAGTTCACGCTTAGAAATATTTTCAATCGAGTGTGTAATTCTCATCTTCTCATATGGTTTTAGCTAAAAGTCTACATGGTGAAAGCGTAGTCGTGTGATTGGTGTCTCTTTAACTCATTAGGAAAATAAGGCCACTAATTTTGTTTTTCACTTGGGAAATAATCTTTCAACACCACAAATTATAATATCAAAATTAACCACTGACAGATTGTTCATATTAAGTGTAAAACATTCTTCTTGAAGTAAAACTCGTACTCATCATCTACAGGTCACGTTGATGCGTACTACGATGACAGAAAACAAGAAATTTGCTGAATTTATTGCCGCCAAATTGAACAAGTCATCATCAAAAATATGTGTTTGTTTGCCGAAGATTGGTATTTCTGCACTAGATGCCCCTGGAAAGCCCTTCTATGATCCTGAGGCTTCCGGTATTCTTATGGATGAACTGAAGAGACTTATTGAGACAAATGAAGATAGAAAGGTGACCTAACCATCAAAATTTGTTTCTGTGGATTTGTTGTCTGTTTGCTTGATTGTATGGTGATTAATTCATTCATTAACTCTTGGTACATCTTAGATGATCATCAGTATCTCTTTTCTGAGTATATGGTCATGAGTTCATTCATTTACGTTTTGTTGCATCTTACAAAGTCAGTATTTGTTTATATTATTAGGTGAAGGTGTTCCCTAACCATATCAATGACCCTGAGTTTGCGAGTGCTTTGGTTGACTCATTCTTAGAGATATGCGGGAACACTAAAAGCTCTATTCAGCACCAAGGTATTGGTGAACCCGGTCAAGAAATGCAAGACCGCCAAGACGATAGCTCTGTTTCAATGTTAAGCTCCATTGGCAGGAGAACCATTTCCTACTCCTTAACTGACTTCCCTGATGCAAAACCAGGTTCTGTATTCACCCTTTTCTCTACTTCTATTTTAAATAAGGCCCTTAGATTTGTGTTGGAATCTAAATTGTTTACTATAAATGCAAGCAGAAACATTGCGAAGAACTCGCGAAGTGCTACAGCAGTTGAAAGGTCAAATTGCAGAGGGAAGACCAATCATAGGGGCTGGTGCTGGGACTGGCATATCTGCAAAGTTTGAAGAAGCTGGAGGGGTAGACCTCATCGTCTTGTACAACTCCGGTCGATTTCGAATGGCAGGAAGAGGTTCCTTAGCAGGTTTATTACCTTTTGCTGATGCAAATGCCATTGTGATTGAGATGGCCAATGAAGTGTTGCCAGTAAGTTATGATTAGCGATTATCATGCCTTGTGTGAACCTCCTTATATTTTAAGGGATTCTTCAGAAAATCATCTGATGCGAAATGGATTTATTGTGAAACAAATTAATCTGCGAAGACACTTAAGGATATAAACTCGGTTGGATAAGCCATTAAATCCTTATCCTTAGAAAATAATCTAAATGCCAGAGAAGTCCCTATAACTCACTTAAGCGTGTAGAAGGTCTGTGAATGGATATGCACTAATGAAAATCACTTACATCTCGGAGTTGATTTTTCCATAAAGCAGATATAGTTTAAATATATTTAAACTTTGCTGGACTTCCTATCTTCTTATGTATGTGTGCATGCCATTTTGAAATGTATAGGTAGTAAAAGAAGTACCAGTTCTTGCTGGAGTGTGTGGGACTGATCCTTTTCGCAGGATGGAATACTTCCTCAAGCAGTTGGAGTCCATCGGATTTTGTGGAGTCCAAAACTTTCCAACTGTTGGTCTGTTTGATGGTAATTTTAGGCAAAATCTGGAAGAGACTGGAATGGGATATGGGTAGGTGGTAAAAGTTAGTCAATTTGTCTGACAGTCATCACAGTTCAATTATACGATTCTGCTAAAAGTTGGGTACTATAAAATGTTTCCGTTCTTCTATTTATTTAGCTTGGAAGTTGAGATGATTGGAAAAGCTCATAGAATGGGTCTTTTAACGACACCATATGCTTTCAACGAGGATGAAGCCAGGGAAATGGCAAAAGCTGGTGCAGATATTATTGTAGCACATATGGGCCTCACAACCTCTGGTTCAATTGGTGCGAAAACTGCTGTCTCAATTGAGGAAAGCGTTGATCGTGTACAAGCTATTGCTGATGCTGCTCATAGGATCAATCCTAATACAATTGTGCTCTGCCATGGAGGTATACCCTGTGACATTTATTCAGGACACCTTTAGCATTCATCATGCACATTGGATTAGCCAAACATTATACATTATCGTTATAGTGAACTATTTGAAGATCATACCCTTAAAACTTAATCAATCTTCATTTAATACCTTTCTTATTGATTTCATGAGGGAAGATAAAAAGTATGGTTGGAGTGCTCATATTTAATTCATGCAAAATTTAAAAGAAACTCTCCAAGTCCATATAAGTATCCACTTTTCATTTTGGTATAAAGACTTGAGCAATTGAAACTCACCTGTTTCTACTCCTCGGATGTTTAAGCTTCTCAAGAGGACTTACTTGCCCAGCTCTTGAGATTACATACTTAACCAGCCATTCTGAGTGAGAAATCTCGCGTAGTTGAGGTAGAACTGTTACAAACATCTGGCTGGGTATCTAAATGTTCAACTCAAAGTGTGAGTATACAGAATCTAAACACTGGAAAACCAATTGTGTGTGCCTCCATTCTGCCCAGCTCTTCTTGAAGTCCAAGGTGTCTTTAGTGTAAGACTAATATGCAACAATTTTGGGTTCTTAGGACAATTAAATGGTTCAAGATGCAGTCAAGCTTGATCGTTCTCTCACTTTTACCTCATTGGTTGTGGAAATGTAGTAATTTAATCATGTAAATCTCAGGTCCTATATCTGGTCCCAAGGAAGCTGAATTCATACTGACTAGAACCAAGGGAGTTCATGGATTCTATGGTGCGTCAAGTTTGGAGAGGCTACCAGTTGAACAAGCAATAACATCCACCGTTCAGCAGTACAAATCAATTTCCTTGAAGTGAAACTCTATAATGTGGTACTTCGTGAACAGAATGCTATGCATGTTCATCGTCAATTGCAGTACTTTCTTTTCCCTTCGTTTGTTTTGTGCATGGGAATAAATCTAGTATGTAATACTTGAAACTGTACATTTTATACATGTGATGATAATATGTTGAAGTATTCTTGCCCTCCCTTCCACTCTTCTTATTCATATTTTTCTTCATCTTTCCTTAAGTAACAAGTAGGCAAATAATCTTGCGTCTAGAACATTATCTGTAAAGTTGTTTAGTCTGTGAATTTAGTTCGTCTCAGCTTGATAGGTATGCGCTTTTATGATTTGTGATTGATGGATACTTCAATATATGTATTGTAATGTTTCATGTATAGATCATAGAGATAATGGGTGTTCGAGAGTAGAACCACAGAATTATGCGTGATTTTTAACTGATGCCACCAGATACATCCATTCCAGCCCCTAAAAGAGGAACATGCGAGAGTTTAATTTGCAGCAATACCAACTCTTTGCAGTCTTGTCTAGTGATATTTCTTGATGCTGGTGGAGACGAGTGAAAACCTTGATACCTGCTCCATCTATTTTTCGTCTTGGCATAGCGTTTCAACCGGATATGTTCCAAGTCTCAACAGTGGCAGTAAGGCTAGTGAACAGAATATTGCACGAAGGTAACAGAGTTGTGTAGATCGTTCTATATGCCATGATTCATGTACTATGTTTTACTTATTTTCATCATTTGTGTTCATGCATTGTCTCCATTAGGAAAATATTCAGTCTTTAAATGCCTATTAAAGACAATGTTTGTTATTACAATTTTAATTAGCGTATAGCAAGATTCTCATTGATCGCTACTTAAATTAAGCTGATAGTAGCTTCAGCTTAAAATATCACACACGAGGATACATAATCAACTTCACGAAAAACTCTGCGTTGATCGTTATAAGCCACTGGTTACCTATATGGAATTTAAATCTGACTCAGCTCGTCCTTAAATTTTCAACATCCTTCAAAGCTGTTAATGTTATTGGGCATCCACTCTTCAGTCTAGGAATATGTGCCTTCCTTTCTAGACTAGGATCTAGATCATCAACCTTCCACCTATATAAGTGGAGAAGAATGAGTAACAGTAGACACAACGTAAAATGCTAGCATTCACAGAGATTGACTCACTTGTATCCACTAGTTAGTCTGTGTAGGAACACCAACATTGTCACCTTTGCCATATTGATCCCCAAGCATGTCCTAGGTCCTGATCCAAATGGTATATAACTATATGGCTTCTGTATTTTCTGGAGACATAGAGATTACTCGTGTTATCATCATCTGAGAGTATATAATCATATAAGGCAACCCCAAATAATGGAAATCGTATAAGAAGATTGAGTAACTCCTTACATCAAACCGAGAGGGGTTGAACTGCAACGGGTCCTTGTGTAGTGCTGAGTCATAATGTATGCATGTTGCATCAATATTCACATGCCATCCTTTCTTTATTTCAAACCCTGGCTTAGAAAAACCCACTCTAAAGCATTAGACATGAAGGTACTTTTTGAACATCAGTAAAGATCAAATGATATATCGCGGTAGAGAAACAAATATCAATACCCAAGTTTTGATTTTGACTAACAAGATATGATAACAAGATCGCACCTTGTATTGTGCAGTCATTAAGTGCTACACGAGGGAACCATAATAAGACATTAGACATCCTCAAAGTCTCTTTCACAACCTGAAAATGTAAAGAAGAACTTCTTCGTTACTCTGCCTTATATGACGAGAACAGAGTGCTAATGCACACAACATATACTCCCTCCGTCCCTAAATGAATGTCCAAATTAACAAAACTTTTGTCCCAAAATGAATCCATTTTTTTAGAAGTTACTAAACCCTCCCTCAACATACAACAAGTTTTAATTCACACTTCTACTCACTATTTTTGCTGATAAGAAACTTAGACTCACTATGCAATATGATGAGATCATAAAGGGTGTTAGTGTACTTAAAGTCTTATAGAATGCTAAAGTTCAACCTTTAATCAAATGTTCCTTAAATTGGAAATTGGACATTCATTTAGGGACGGAGGGAGTACATGTTATCCTCATATTTACATGTAATGTGTTGGTAACTTGTTCCTTACCTTTGAACCATAAGGCATGCTGTTAAGATCCTCTAGGGTAAGGCCAGACCCAGCTGGCTTATTTCTGAGGATTGATAATTGCTCTTCCTGTAAATTCAGCAAAATATGTCAATAAACCTTTTGTTCAGAAGATAGTGATCTTGCTAAGCAAACTTTTTGTTGCATTTTTCTTTTACAGTACTTGTTTGGCAGATGCACAAAATGTACAAAAACTTTTTAGGGTTTGTGATAGTCGGTTTGATGGTGCCGTGAATCTTGTAGAAAAAAGACCAGCATGGCCCGTGATTACTTCAGCTAAAAAGCTACCCGTAAGAGCTTACATGTGCTTCTTAAGTTGCTTTAATTTGATGACAACGCTGAAATTATTAAAGCATTAGAATTTGTTCCTTTACGATGTTGGGGCCATAAAGTCGGAAATCCCGATTTTATAAAAGTAAATGTAAAGTATGTACATGTTTCTCACCCTGAGCCTCTTCTGGACTTCCATGTTTTCATCCAACAACTTGACACTCCACATCATTGCAGCTGCTGTGGTAGTCTGCCCTGCTATTATCAATGTTAATAGATTATCCATAAGCTCCGAGTCATCAAGCTTTTCATTTGATGGATATGAATCTCCCAGTAACATTGACTGCAAGAAGTCCTTATGAGAATCTTTCCCACTCCGTCGATTGGCAATCAGTTCTTCAAATGTTTTCATGAGCCTATTGCGTGCCTGTTCAAAGACATTTTTTATTAGCAGAATGTTTATAATTGTGATGCTGAAATGCCAATTTCTTAATTCATTTCACTACATGGAATGGTTGATCCTCTTGGGTATGTTCCACTTCCCATTTGTTCTTTTATTTTCTTTTCTTTGCATTCCTATTCATTTTCTGTAAGTATCATTGTAAGCAGGACCTTCGAAGAAAATGTTTCATTACATCGTTTAAACCTTACAGTTTTGCAACCTAGTGGCACTGGCAAAAGCTTACCTTCATGCCGTTGTAGTATTTGGTGCCGGGAATCATAAAGGTAAATGACAGCATTGCATCAGAAATAGCTTTGACGTCTCTTTCAATTTGACTTAGCATGGAAGCGTCTGTGATGCTCATCAGCATGTCGCACATTGCATCAAAAGTTAGCTGCACCAAACATATTGTTCAGGTTAGTGCTACGACCAGCTATTTCTTATATTATCTGTTTTCGTTTCTGTGTAATTTTTAACAAAGTTATTTTGTTCCTTACAATAAGATATTTGTACTCTCACTATGATTCATGTGTTATCCTCTATCATTATTTGGCATGCTGGATTCTTGTTAGTTTCAGTGATTGATAACTAAAATGAAGTACAGTTCTATCTGCTAGTTCTCTCTAGACATTCCATTTTTTATTTTTATTTTTGTGAATGCATACACATTTAAGGATCTCTGTCTTTTATGCCTCAATGAAACATGGTCTGGATTTCAAGCATTTTTATGCAATGCACTCTTTGTTTCTACTTTCAATGTTTAGAAGCCAGAGACCGCTATTGGTTCACTCATAGAACTGATTGCACCAAATCTATGCTTATTATATTATGTATTTATTTATTTCTTGCATGTATTTTGGTTCTCTACACTTCCATAAATTAGTAAACCACCGCCCCCTGACCCAAAGAGGGGGAGGGGGGGGTAGAAAGAAAATGAAAAGAACAGATTTTTGGAAAAAAAAATTACTAGGTTGTTACCTTCATGTTGAATTCAAGTACTCGAAAGCTTTTCGCATCTCTTTCCATTTTCCCCAGCCTCTCAGAGAGCATTTTGTCAATCTTCTGAACAAACTTGGATAAAGAGTTCATGGAGAAAGGTTCAGATAGAAGACGCCTAATCCTTCTGTGACTCTCGTGTGGAATACATAGCAGGCTTTTCTTTCCAACAGCATCTGCCATTGATTTCACATACCCCTTGTTGTACAGCTGAAAGTCATTGGTGAATATAGTTTTTGCACCCTCAACACTTGGAACAAACACATGAATTTTGCCAAATAGTCTTGTTTTGAACCATGCTCCGTACCTGGTCACCATATACATCAAATCTTAGTTATCTGTCTTCTTGGAACGAATATTCATGTTTCACCTGTCTTTAAATAATAGGCTATATAGTTGATACTCCGTATATTTAGTAGGAATACTACGTTATAGTGTTAAGAATCTGGTTATGTGATCTACACACTATGTTTGTTGTTGATAGGTATAGTGGGCATGCATTATAGTCATCTGAATCTGCTTGCTACGGTTAGTTGAGTTTGTTTAATCCAAATTTGACTTGTTCTAGTACAATTGAAATTACGGCCAAAAAGAAGTTTAGTATACACTTTTGGTAAATTTTAAGGAAAAAATAGTGATAATAAAAGGTAAAAATAAAAATAAAAGATAATAGGATGCTTACCGTTGTCGCCGGACTCTGACAAAATCATAGCAACCTTTAGCACTACTAGTAGCGGAAAGAAAAGAAAAGGTTTCACCGAGGAAAGGTACACCAAGCTTGCCGGAGATCCCGCAGTTTTCACCTGTGTCTCTCCTTAATGCCTTGGAGAGGAAAACTGTGACTCCTACAGAAAGCAGTGCGGCCAAGATAATATCATAGTAGTTCTTGAATAAGAAGAAAATCGCTTCCTTTGGTAGAATCAACATCTTCAGAAAATAATATGCCTAGATTTAGGAAAATGGAGAATAATATACCATGCTTCCTTATATAGATATGATTTGCAGGGAAGGCTTGGTTGATCATTTACTCTAGGACAAAATTATAAGCATGGGCATCTTAGGGATGGTACTAGGATACAAGAGGTACAAGATTCTAGTTGGAAAAGCATATTATGCCATACAATTTTAAATTAGATCTTTGTCTTTTATACTCCCTCCGTCCCCAAAAAAATGATGTTCCAATTTCTTTATAAAACTTGTCATTGAGAGTATTTATAATGGTATCTCAATAACAATTTTTATATTTTCATTAGGATAATTAAACTAAACTAAAACTATTGCCGAAAATTCCTTCGTACTAACATAGAAAAAAGTGGGAACAGAGATCATTTTGGAACGGATGGAATATTCCCTTCAAAGAACACTAAGTTGATCGCTACCTTTTGATATTTATTTTATTTTATATAATTTTATGTGTTGAATACAAACCCCAGTTGACAAACTATTTTCCCCTTTTATTAGATGTCCAGAGTGTAATTTCTACTTTACAAAATTTAGGTAGTTAAGTTAAAATTCCTGTTAATTTACTTTGACAACAGTTTGTTTTTATGAGTAATTGTCTAGAGTTAGCAAAGAAGATGGGTTTAATTTATTTTTGACATGGAAAAATAGGGTGGCATCCGTAGTATTACATTAGACATTTTTATGCTTTTTTTTATACTCTGTATAATTCTTTTGTCCTGTAATAGGACTATATGGTAATGGTTGGTCTTCTTCTTCTTCTTTGTTTTTTTTTTTTTTTTTTTTTAAAAAAAAAAAAGAAAAGAAAAAGAAATATTTTTACAGAGGAATCTGGAATAAACTCCAGATTATGTGACAAACGTAGCTAGAATAGATTATTGGGAGTATACCTAATAATATGTTTGTTTTGGACTATAGTTCCAAACAAGATGCTTTAATGACTTGAAGATGTCGTGAACTGTAGGTATTATATTCCATTCCTCCAAATACATGTAGATGAAAACTGAATACGAGATGCTTACTTCCGGTCTTGTCTTGCAGTGTTAGGCGTGACATTGCAGGTGTCGTATGCGTGTTAAGTTAAACCAGCACATAATCAGTTACAGGAGTTCTTGCATATTTGTACAGGATGAGGCTTTTAGAATGTTGAGAGTCAAGTCACATTTGAGTAATTCAGAGGTATGAAGATCAAGTGGATATGTGCTCTTTGTATGTTTCAAGTTTTGACACATATTTAGTGATGCAGATGCACTTTTGACTCCACTAATTTCAGAGTTTATTTGCCAATTTTTTTCATGAGCCTACCCCGATTAATTGGGATAAATTTTTTTTATATATTTTTTTGTTGTGGTTTTGTCATTTTTTTTTTTTTCATGGTTGGCTATGAACAAGGTATAACTACGTTATGGTAATACAGAAGCTTTTTGTTCACTTCGTTATATGCAAAAAACTCAAAAGTACATAGCACATACTCCAACCGAGCGGCCCATCCCAGAAGCAACTGCCCATACAGGATTTGGTTTGGACCACGTGGTTCACTGCGTTCCTCGGTCTTGGCCCGGACCAGCTTGCTGCTTATTCTGGCTTGACTATGTCCCCACAAGAGTACTATGTTTGAGACACATTTGGCCTTTTGCCTCTAGTAAAAAAACAGCATTTGGACTTTTCAGGACAGCCCGATGCCCTAGGCCCCGCCCGCCTAACCGTGGACACTTGGGCGGGCTGGCAGGCACATATGTCTCATGGTCGCGGGCTAGCGGACGGGCTTGGGCCTGGTAGGCCATCTCCATGCTCACGTACGGACAACTAAGGCTCCGTTTGTTTGGGGGAAATCATTTTCCGGAAAATGATTTCCCGGAAAATGTTTTCTGGAAAATGAAAATGTTTTCCGGAAAATGACATAAACATGTTTTTGGTTGTTTGGTAAATCTAAGGAAAATGTTTTCCGGAAAATATTTTCATATGAGCAAAAAATAATTTAATATGAGAAAAAATTTATTATGAGAAATTTTTTGAAGGGAGGTGGGATGGGTGGTGTTGGGGAGGGGTGGGGGAGGTGTTCAATTTTTTTTTTTAATGTGTGTGAAAAGAAAGTTTCTTTTTGAGGGTGGGTGGATGGTGGGGTAGGGTGGGGGTGGGTGGTGGGGGTAGTAGGGGGTGGGGGAGGTGTTCAAAATAATTTTAATATGAGTGAAAAGAAGTTTTTTTTTTTTTGTTTTTTTTTTTTTGTTTGGGGTGGGGGGGTGGGATGGGTGGTGTGGGAAAGCGGCGAGGCGGAGGTGGAGGAGTATTCAAAAATAATTTTGTGTCATCATTATTTTCCGGAAAATGTTTTCCTTAGGTGGAGGTAAGGAAAACGTTTTCCTTAGAAAATGGGGAAAACCATTTTCTGGAAAACATTTTCCCCATTTTCCAGTGCTTAACAAACACCGAAAAATACGAAAAATGTTTTCCGGAAAACAAACGGAGCCTAAGGCTATCATGGTACTCCATCTGTTTCAAAATAGATGACGTTTTAGGAATTAAGTTTTGTTTCAAAATATTTGACATTTTACTATTTCCAAAACATCTTTGCTATTGTTTTCCAAATATACCCACATTCATTAATTACGAACTATTTCTTGTTTAATCATTTAATTATCTAGGTATAGTTGATTTCGTTTAGGGGTACAGAAGTCTTTATATATATATATATATATATATATATATATATTGCAGTTTCTAATATGTGTGAAAATATTTAAAATGACATGTATTTTGAAACATAGGGAGTAAGTTTTATGAATCCATGTGAAAAGCAGTACACCCTCGGTCCCAAAAATTGAAATGAATTTCTAGAAAGATTTAAATTTTCTTTTGGTTTGGTGAAAAATCTGATTTTTTTTTTTTTTAGATATTCATTTTAGGGATTGGAGGTAGTACTTATTAAAGGCCCTCTTTCTTACCAGATTCTCGTAGAGCTTTGCTGCGTGCAACTTGGAACTTTATTGTTTTGCTTAGCTGCATGATTTCCAGGTGATAAATTTGGCATTTATGGGCTCTGTAGTTTGCCAGTTGGACTTCGTCTATGTCTATACTCATTCCAACCACTTTAATCTTTCTTTATGAAACCGAACGAACCAAATTTAATTGAAAATGCACAAAGGCACGAGTTGGCTTTCCACAAACGCCGGAAACTCAACCCATAAATGAGGAATATTGACAGTTTTAGCAGCCTTAGCAATTCCGTCCGCCAACGTGTTGGCCGAAAGTGCAACCGAAAACTTTGAACAAGATGCTAATAAGTTTCTACAAGAACTAAGCAAACTCCCAAGCTCTGATAAATCCATCTTCATTGAAAGAAGCCCATCATGAACAATTTTTGAATCCACTTCAAAAATGACATTGTGCAGCCCCATTGTCTTAGCCCATACTATGGCTTCTAGCAGTCCTATTGCTTCGCCTTCGTCAGCTGTAACCATAACTTGAACAAACGGGCTACTAAAAAGTCTCCCTTGTCATCTCGAGCAACCATACCCACACCCGTTGCGTGGATGTCTTGGAAAAGAGTTGCATCTTGTTAGAGACATTATCCGACATCGGGAATTAACTAGCTATTTGGACTACTCCTCCCATTGCTAATTGGTTTTCGGATAAAACTTCAGACTTTATCATGGTATCAGAGCTGACCCGTGCCCAACGACCCACGAGGAGGAGGTTGTTATCCGTTATCCATCTCCCTAGCTGTCTTCCACTCCAAGAGCACGAACATATGCCAATTGTTTTCAAATCCTTCTTGACAAGTTCCACACTCTCCACTTATCTGCACTCTTTTCTGTTTCAAATTCTATTTGATCGGTAGACAGTTTCGTCCCGCCCTCCACACTAGATGCTGCATTTTGGGTGGTACCTTTAGGCTCCACAACATCTTCCAGTGGTTTTGAGTTGCATACTTGCAGCAGATTCTGGCCGTGTACCTTCCATTTCTTTCAAAATGTCAGACTCTAGTATCCTGCCATTCCCCACGATTCAATGCAATGGAAAGAACTTCTTTTGCTTCCTCTGGTTCAAATATTTCTCTAATTAGCTAGATCCACATTCCAACAGCTCGTTCCCTTGCACCGCGTGTATACCTCTCCAAATGTAACTAAAATTCCTCCCCAAACTGGCACTCAAATAGTCTTCATTTGCGCCAAGTAAAATACTATCCGAACTTCCCTAACAAAGAAAGATTAAAAAAGTTGGAGATTCCGAAAACCCAGCCCACATACTGCCTTCCGAGCACATAGTTTCTTCTATTTCATCCAATTGATACTTCTCCTCTCATCTTTCCGATTTCCCCACCAAAAACAGTTTATCATACGCTAATTCTTCCGTAAGTGAGACAGGGATGAGAAACGTGCTCATGCAATACGACGGAATCAGGACCAGCTCAAAGGGTAGGGCAGGGTAGCCACCCGTTGATGAGGGGCCCCTAAATTTTATAGCATTGTGTATATAGTATGTTTATGTTTATTTTTAATTTAAAGTTTAATATTATTTTTGGAATAACACTAGGGGCAAGTCACAAAATCCTATGTGTAATGATTTTATTGGTGTTTTCAAGTAGAGTGTGACGGGTCCATTATCGATGCAACCAATAAAATATCGCCACTTCATTGTGTGAGTAAGATTTTGTGAGCTTATTTTGTGCCCCTAGCATTGCTCTTATTTTTTAGCGGTGAAGTGTAGACTATATAATTTATAAAAATTAGATACTTGGCATAATAAAATGATAAAACGGTGGTAAGGGGGGCCATTAATATTTAGATTTTTTTACTTGACATAGTCATTGGTTTGTTATGATATTATATGCTATAAACACATGTGAGATAGATGTAGAGCATATGTTTCCAATGAAACATCTTACATTAGAAAAACAGTTTAATGATGATGATGATGATGAGATGATGTTCACCTGAGGAGTCTTTTAAACTTTTATTGTGGATATAGTAGTTACTTTATTAGCTAATAGTTTTGAGCAATTAAAGACATTCAGAAATATGTTTTGATATTTGTATAATTTAAAATAATCGAAGTCCTTGAAATATGATGAATTAAGAGAAAGTTGCACGGAGTTCACAAATTCTTTTTCTTATGTGTCCAATGTTGATTTAGGCGATTTATTTTTTGAATTGAAATTGTTACATATGACTTTTCAAAGTGTGTCAATATTAGTTTTTGAGATACTTGAATTGTCAAAGATGTTAATTGTTATATAAACATTAGCTCTACTTCTTGAATTTTATTAACTATGCCTATGTCATGACATCACCTGATTCCCCCCCCCCCCTCCCTCAAAGTTGAAATTATTGAAAAAACTTACTTAGATCATCAATATCTTAAGAAATGCTAGACGATCTTGCCATACTGTGTAATGAGAATGATATATTAGAAAATATCGATGTTGATACAACTAATAGTGATTTTAAATCACGAAAAATTTGTAAGAGTATGTTTTTATGATCAGTATGAGTTCATTTTGTTCGTCAAAGGCATCTTTGTTTTCTCAGTAGTTCTTGGTGATTAATTGATTAGATATGTGTTGCGTTAATGCCTTTGAATTTGGGACGCCAAGTAAATGGATTAAACAACAGTGAAAATCTCGCAATTCCTAGGCAGAGCAGAGCTAGGTCCGGGCGCACCAGGAATAAGACCCGGGCGGACCAAAGGGGGTCCGGGCGCGCTAGACTCAAGACCCGAGCGGACCTAGGCAATTAGGCGAATCGAATCTTACGTCGGAAATTAGCGTTTGGGAAGTGAAGCAGATCCGGGCGGGTATGAAAGGAGATCCGGCCGGACCACAGTAGCAACCCGGGCGGACCTAAGACCAAACAGCAGCATGATTTCGGACGAAGTGCAGTTTCGCAGAAGGAAGGATTTCGAGTCAGTTTTAGACTAGGATTCCAAGTTCCAAGCAGACTTTGAGATAGACTTTACTGGTATAAATAGAGGCCATTAGTTTAGATCAAAGTTAGTTGTTTTCTCTCAGATAAATTATTAGAGTGCTCAGAGAAGGTCTGTAATTCTACAGTTACACAGTCAGGAATTATTGTGATCAATAATTCGTGTAACAGTAATAGTGTGATCCTTTGTAATCTTTTCTCCAGATTGATAATAATATTCTCTCCCCTCTTCGTGGACGTAGCCAAGTTGGTGAACCACGTAAATCTGTGTTCTTGTGATTGCTCGCTTTTCTTATCAAGTCTTGTTATTGCTCTAACAATATGCATTGTATTTTTTTATTGTTTTCATTTTGGTAGCTACAGATCTACTTGTATTACACTAGTTCTTATATATTGTAGTTTTTATTTTGACTTATTTGTGACATTTGAATTCTGCAATGTATATCTTGATCCTAAAAAAAAAAAAATAAGTTCGAAAAACAAATATAGGGCCCTTCAAATGTCTTCGCCCCGGGCCCAAAAAAGGCTAGGGGCGGCCTGGACGGAATCGCTTGAGCCACCGATTTTATAAGTACCTCTTTTCAAGCTTTTGATAAGTGCTTATCCTTCCACCCATTCAATCTCTTCCAGAGTCTATATAAGATGGGCAAAAATAGCCTTCTTATTGCGGCCGATCAATGAAGGAAGACCCAAATATTTTCTCGTATTTAACGGTTGTGAAACACCAAAATGTTTGAGATGCCTGCTCTCATATCTACCCCCACATTACTACTAAAGAAAATTCCAGATTTACCATAATTGATTGCTTGCCCTGAAGCTCTTTCATATGTGATGAGAATCTATTTTAAGGTAATATACTCTTGGCTTGTCGCGCGACAAAAAAGAACGCAATCGTCAGCAAATAAAAGTTGAGTTATTTCCGGTGCATCCCTACACACCCCGCTACCGTGAGTAAGATGAATTCTCAGATGCCGCAGCCGCACCGTGCAGCAAGCCAGCCGCACCGTGCAGCAAGCCAGATCTGCTCCGCTGTTTTTCGCGTCATTCTGCTTTGCTACAGCTGACCGTCGGATGCAGCCCTCCCACTTCCTAGATCGCGACACGTGTCACTTAAAAAAAAAACACCCCAATAACTTTAAAATGCTATATCTTGAGATTTATAACTCAGATTTTTTTTTTAAATACCATTGTGTTCGTCTCGACGAGACGAATAAAACTACATAGGTCATGATATGATATGGTTTGATTTTTTTTTTTTAAAAAAACATATTTTTTCACACAAAAAGTTTGAGCTGCTTGTCAGCTGAGATGTAACATTCTGTTCTGATAAAAGTAACCGTTTCATCTTCAAAAAGTAACATTTTTTACAGTCAAATGTAACAGCAATTTTACAAGAAAATTTAAATTGTTTGATAGTTTTTGTGGTTAAAAAAAGTAATATTTTGAAGTGTAACAAAGTGAATATATGATTATAATTTTTTATATAGATGAATGTAACATTTTTATTTAGTAAATGTTATTTTTCTTCTTTAAAAAAAGAGTAAAAATTCATATATATAATCGAGTTGCATTTCAATTGTTAATTTCTCAATAAAAATTTGTTACATTTCAGATATAATGTTACATTTAAGAATATAAACTGTTACAATTGAGAAAAAAAATGTTACATTCATTTTTTATAAAATGTAACATTAGTTTAGTTTTTCAATCTTATGTTAATTTTGGGGGAAAATGTAACATTTGAAAAAAAGAGTGTTACATTCCTTTATAAAAAGTGTGACATTAGTTTAGTTGTCAATCTTTATATTATCTTTAATCTATTGCAGCAAAATTGTGATACATTTTGAAAAAAAAAGTGTTACATTTGAAAAAAAAAAATGTTACTTTTGTTGGGAGGAAAAAAAAATTGGGGGTGGCAAAAAAAAAAAAGATCTCGACAAAAAATAAAAAAAATAAAATAACGGCTCGGCTCGCCTGGTGCCGTCGCACGCCGTGCGGCGGTTGCATATGAGACCAGCTCCGTGAGTAAGGCCCCTTTGACTAAAAATAGGGTATGAAGTTTCTTTTAAGGTAATTTTTTTTTTGTTTTTCCCAAAATAAATATATCGTCCTACTAAAAATAGGGTGTAGTTTGGTGATCTTCATGTACTACTCATTCTAATAAGCACAAGCATTGCAGTGTTATAGGAGAATTGTCACTCTGCGCATATAAATAAATTGGAGCAACCAAAGAAACATAACTAAAAGCTTAAAAACATTGACGTATCAACTATGACATTTATTTAGGGACATAGTGAGTATATTTTTGAGTGAAGAATCTATATATATATATATATATATATATATATATATATATATATATATATATATATATATATATATACTCTCTCCGTTTCAAATTATCTATCGCTTTAGGAGTAAAAAATTGTTTCAAAATATCTGTCACTTTACTATTATCAATGCAATTTTACCATTTTGTCTCAATTATACCCTTATTAATGATGGTGAAAGTAACTCTCATGCAAGCATTTAATCACCTAGAAAGTTGAATTATTTAGGGGCAAATGGGTCTTCTTAACATGCATTAATTACATTTCTTAATATATGTGAAAAAGTCTAAAGCGACATATATTTTGAAACGGAGAGAGTATATTAAAGTTGGTGAGGAGAGCTAAGGTGTTGCAATGTGGACAAGTCATGAAAAAAGCTTGAATTTGTTGATGCCACATCAACACTACCCTCTTAAATAAGTGATTTTTTTTTCTATTAGCTAATAATATTAGTTATTATATAGGGTAACTATTATAGTTAACTATAATAGTAACTATAACTAATAATAGTAATAGTTAAATATAGTAGTTAACTACTATAGTTAACTATTACTATTATTAGTAATAATTATCTATATTAGTTAAGTACTATAGTTATCATGTTTTTGTATCCATCCATTTTTTTGGATAATCCCTGTACCAATCCGAATCAGTGAAAGCTTTCTTTTTTGGAGTGGAGATGTTACATAACTACCGTGGGGAGTGGGATAGTGGGTTATTTTAGATTAATTTTAGGCCGTTAGATTATTTTCTGAGATTCAATCACAGCCGCTCTTTCTGAAGCGGTTATTCTTGCTTTCTATTGTAGTATAGATTAGTAATAGTTACTATAATAATTACTTTATATAGTAATTAATATAATTATTTAATATTGTTAAACAAATAACAATTGACTATTAATAGTTAACTATCATTATAATTAACATTTATATTTAACTATTATAATTAACTATTAAATAAACTAAAAATTACTATTAATAGTATTAGTATTAGTTAATCATAATTGTTACTATATTCCCTCCGTCCCACCTCACTTGACACCCATGAGGTGGGCACAATAACTAAGGAAAAAGATTAAAATAAAAAAAATGTGTGGTAGAAAATGAAAAGAGATAATGAGTGGGGTAAATAATAGCGTTTGTTGAATAAATTGAGTGGTGGAAAATGAAAAGAGAGAATGAGTGGTGGGGTAGAGTGAATATAAAATTATAAAAAGTAAGCTATTTTGGGAAGTGCCAAGTGAGCTGGGACAGACCAAAATAGAAATAAGTGTCAAATGAGTTGAGATGGAGAGAGTATATATTAATTATTACTATTAATAGTATTATTAGTTAATCATAATAGTTACTATGTAAGTTAACTAGTATTATTAAATAGTATTAGTTAATCATTATACAATAAATGTTAATATTTAATATTAATAGTACTCGCTCTGTTCGAGAGTAAGAGTCCTACTTTCTGTTTTTATACGTCCCACTAAAAGTTTATTTCCTAAAAGGACAAATGATGAGAAAGAATGAATAGTATTTTGGACAATTATACCCTCAACACACTTGCAATGTTTACCAATTTTCTATTGTGTCTTTAATAAGTGTGCACAAACAAGGTAGGACTCTTACCCTAGGGCATAGGGAGTATTAATTAATTATAATAGTTAATATATAGGTTAATTATAAATATTAGTATCATTAGTGAATAATAATAGTTATTATATATGTTAATAAGTACAATTAATAATATTAGTTAATTATAATAATTATTTTAATTATTACTAAAAAATTAACACAATTTTCCTAAATTTATAAGAAAAAATTTTAATTCATATACAATATAGTTATATTTAAAAAGTTATTATGTTACAATACTAAATAAAATCATAAAAAATAAAATACGAAAAAAATAGTAAAATAGTTTTCCGTGCAAAGCACGGGTTACCCACTTGTTTATGTACAATTCAATTTTGAAATACGACATTTAATATGAAACCTAAAATAAAAATAAAATTGTGGACTATTGATTTCTTCGTAATAATGTTTACTCCCTCAATCCCACCCGAAATAGTTTAGTAGTTTTTTTTATGCTTTGACCATGCAATTTAAATAAGAAATAATTATCTTAATATAAATTTAAAACTTGTTATTGAGAGTGTTATTAATTGTAATATAATAACAATTTTTAAATTTTTATTCGGATTATTATATTTTCTTCAAAAGACTTGGTGAAAGTAAAGTCAAGTTTACCAAAATCTTAGCTCGGGCGGGACGGAAGGAGTATATGTTAGACAATACATCCCATTTTTATTAAAAAATTAAGCATAGACCAGTAGGGATGGCAACGGGTCGGGTTCGGATCGGATCAGTGCCGATTCGAATCTGATCCGAATTGTAAAAAGGGCTTGCCGAACCCGATCTGATCCGAATGCCTGCGACTCGCGCCCCGATCTGTGATCCGATCCGATCCGCTCCCCCGTCGTCGCCCCGATCCGATCCGATCCGTTTGCGCCCCGATCCGACCGATCCGAAAACGGCTGAAGCTCAGAACATGCACTAACAACAAAAAAAAAAAAAAAAAAAAAAAAAATGAAAACATGCATTCAAACTCAATCTCAAAACAAAAATAAAATAAACACAATCCCAAAACACTAAGAAAGTTATTACAATCTCAAAACAAACCAAACAAATCAAAGAAAATAGTTTAACATCACATATTACATTCCCAACAAATGTTCTAAAAATATAACAGAGTTTTGAAATACTTCATTCTTAAGTCTAAGAACTTCATTCTAACCTTTACCTTCAAGCAAGAAAACACCCCAAACCTACATCAATACAAATAGATAACAAATGTTAATTAATCCTATTAAGTTACTTGAAATAAAAAGCAATAAAATTATATTACTATAGTAAGTTATACCTTACTCAATTACTCATCAACATCATCGTTGCATGTTTCCATGTTTTGCTCATCCTCCACCTTCAAAAAAGCCCTACAAGCAAAAGTGTTAATATATACAAACAAAACAACAAGTTGCAAAAAATAAAAAGATAGTAAATTCAAGTAAGAACCTTTATTTTCATTCCGAAGCCAATTTTGAAGACACATCAATGCTTCCAATGTATTAGATGCCAATCTACTCCGATGTGGGCTAACAATTCTTCCACTTGTGCTAAAAGCGGACTCCGATGCAACACTTGTAACCGGAATAGCAAGGATGTCCCTAGCAATTTTTTGTAGAGTTGGAAATTTAAGACCATTTGTCTTCCACCATCCTAAAATATCAAAGTTGGAAGTCCTTGGCAACACTATTTCTTCCAAATAATGATCTAGTTCCGATTTTACATCCATTTTACTAGAAGTGCTACTTACAAACATGTCATAGTCCGAAAGCATGTCACTTGCATTCAACCCACCGGAAGAAGATGTCCCACCCACAACATTTTCAATCACTTGTCCCTTACTTTGGTACTCATTCAATAAATCATAACAACTATTCCGAACTTTATCAATCTCAACGGAAGCCAAATCACCATAAATGTGGGGGGAAAAATACTCAAGAAGCTTCAACTTAAATCTCGGATCTAAAACACATGCAATCCCAAGAATTTCATGGCAAACACCCCAATATTTATTATACTTTTCAAGCATCCTTTTTGCCATTTCTGAGATAAAGATTTCGGAATCATTAACCCAATTGTTTAAGGCTAATTTGATTTCACTAACTTTTAAAAAAAAAACTCATTAGCCGTAGGACAAGAAGTTGCCGAAAACATTACCGTCACATCATAAAACAATTTCAATTTTTCGGTAATTCTTTCCACTTTTCTCCAATCTTCCTCACTCGGTAAACAATTATAAGATCGTTCTTTTTGTTTCAACCGTGGAAATACAACTTTTTACAATAAGGCCGTTTTAAGCATAATATAAGTTGAATTCCATCTAGTGGGACAATCAAGAGCCAAACACTTAGTCTCTTTAATTGATTGTTGACGGGCTGTTTCCTCAAATTTTTGAATTCTAACCCGAGAACCTATCCAAAACGAAACACTATCTCTTACTTTTTCAATCTCACTTCTAATGACTTCTAAACCGTCTTTCACAATCAAGTTCAAGATATGAGCACAACAACGCATGTGAAGAAGTTTTCCCCTCATCAATAGAGTGTTAGGATCTAATCCATCAACAATCTTGGGTAACATGGCATCATTTGAAGAATCATTATCAACGGTGCATGTTGACAATTTACTATCAAGATTTAAATCTATTAAAGCTTCAACGAGGTATTCCGTAAGGCAATCGCTATTATGTGGAGGAGGAACATCAATAAACCTAAAGTAAAAATAATAAACATATATTGTTATAATTGATATTCTAAATTACTAAGTAGACAAAATATATGAAAGTAAATTACAACGTACCTTACTAGCCGACTTTGTAAAGTCCACTCGGAATCAACATAATGAGCGGTTACGGCCATGAATCCTTTCTTGGTTGGCCTTGCACTCCACATATCCGTAGTTATAGCAACCCTAGAGTCCAAGCTCTCCAACATCGCAACCAACTTCTCTCTCTTGGAATGATATGCTTTTAAAATGTCACTCTTTATTGTATTTCTTGAAACACTCCCAAACAATGGTTGGAGGCTTGATGTGAAAGCACGAAATCCTTCGTGGTTAACCATGGACAAAGGATATTCATGCAAGACAATCATATTCCCTAGTTCATTCCTCGACACATCTTTGTTAAAAACAAACGGACGATATTGCATCGTACCATCGCTTTTTTTCGAACTACCTTGTAAAATCATTTGTTTAATGTCTCTGTTCTTTCTCTTTTTACATCTTTCCAAATGATTGCGCAAATGAGAGGTACCCTTCTTACCTTCACCCCTTAGTCTCTCATTGCAATGATTACAAATTGCAAAAACACCATCTTTTGTTGTTGTTTTAGTCATCTCCTTCCAAACAGTAGACCTTAAACCCTTATTATTCTCCATAGAAGAACTCTCAATCTCATTCAAAGAGGGGCTAGAACTAACAGGAGTCTTGCTAGCAACAACACTATGAGAACCACCACAATCTTTATTTACAATTTCATTCTTGTCTCCGGACATTTCCAAATGATCATCAATATCAATTGTATTCCCTTGAACAATTTCTTTAGACATCTATAAGCATTCAACACAAAGCAAAATAAATCAATATCCCAGCAAATTATTCAAGTAAATACAAGTGAAATAAAAATGTTAAGGGAAGACTACCACAAATTACAATCAGCACAAAAACAATATTCAGCTCAACTACATTCATTAACATTCACAAAACGAAATCTAATAAACATATCACCATCATAGCCAATTTGCATGTTTGCTCATGTCACGAGAGAAAAAATACAGTATATTATCAATTTGATTAACAAAGGGGTTAATTCAGGGAAGACTAGGAATGCATGCACTAGAAAGATATATGGATCGATAGTGAGAAAAAATCACCAATCAGATACTACACCAAATAAGGAGCCCTAATTTTGAAATTAGGGTAAAAGGGAGGAATTGAGGTTGAGTATTTTACCTCGGCCATGGAGGTAACGGCGAGCGGCGATGGATGGCAAAGGCGAGCAGCGACGGCAAAGGCGAGAGGCGACGGCGGGCGGCGGTGGCGAGGAACGACAACTGGGATGGGAGTCGGGAGAACAGACTATACGCAGAGAGAAATAGAGTGCGGCGTGTAATGCATCCCTCAAACCCTAAATTGAGTATATATAGGTAGGGTTTTAAGTGTAAATGTTAGAAAGTAGGGGGTAAAAAAAAAAAAGAATAGCAGATATTTCGGGTCGGGTCGGAGGGCCTGACCGAAACCGACCCGAAATCCGAACGGATCATAAAATTGCATATTGAACCCGAAAATTGCGGATCGGATCGCCCTCAGAACGGATCGGGTTCGGACAAATTTCCATCCCTATAGACCAGTATACATACTTTAGGGGCAACTCTTTTTATCACTGCTTGTTTTAAGGTTAAACTTTCAATATATTTTGTGTCGGCTCACACTTAGGCCTCTCCCTATTTCTTATCAGACTCTGCTAAAAACTTTTCTATCTCCTATCTTCAACATTATCTGTTTTTATTATTTAGTAAAACGAAAAGTCAGTCCACGTGCTCAAACCACGACATTCTCGGTGTGTCAAACAATACATCTCGTATTTATTAAAAAAACTAAAGATGGACCGGTATGTAAATTTGAGAGGCTCCCCTTATCACCAGTTGCCTTTAAGGTGGAGCCTTCAATACTCCCTCCATCACACCTCCAATTGTAAAAAAAATGTCGTGCCCGCGAATTAAGGAGGTGTATAATAAGTAATAAGGTCTTGTCTGCACAAGAACCAAGGAAAGGTATATACTCCCTCCGTCCCACCTCACTTGAGACTTATTTCTATTTTGGTCGTCCCACTTCACTTGAGACTCTCTAAAATGGTAATCATTTTATAATTTTATATTCAATCTACCCTACTCACTCATTCTCTCTCTTTATTTTCAACCACACAATTTCATTCAACCAACCTACTGTCAGTGTTCTAAAAGACGTCCGTCTAAGCCGCTTAGGCCCCGCCTAGGCGCTAGGCGTTCATGAAACGCCTAAGTCCCGCCTAGGAGCTACACGTTCATGAAACGCCTAAGTCCCGCCTAGGATATTATAACTATTTCTGAATTCTCGGCCTCGCCTAAGTACCGTCTAGACCCCGCCTAAGCGCTAGGCGCTATTGCGGCGCCTAGCGACCGCCTAGCGCTTTTTAGAACCTTTCCCACTATTAACCCCACTAATTATCTTTCCTCATTTTCTACCACACATTTTCCTTATTTTATTCTTTTTCCTTATTTATTGTGTCTACCTCTTAAGTCTCAAGTGAGGTGGGACGGGGGGAGTATAATATACTAATAAAGTGTTGTGAGTATGTATATTACGGTAAAAAAATAGTAGGTGGTTTAATTGTTGTGAGAATGGCAAGTAAATCACATTGTTTTTTTAAAAAAAATACTACCTCGATTATCTCAAAATGAATATTTAAAAATAAGGAAAAAAATTCTCAAAAGTCCTCTAAACAAAACAATTTTTTTAAATAGGACAAATAATTTCATTTATTTCATCCGGGTCCACTCAATGGAACATTTATTTGCATTAGGCCTCTGGGTTTTTTTTAATGAAATATTGTATTCTTGAAATTACCCCTCCCACCCAACCCTAAACGCGTAAAGCCTCCCCTCCCTCATTTGCGTTTTTGTCCGTTCTCTCTAAAAATATCACATTCTCTTCTCTCTTCTCTCTCCCCGGTGCCCTAGCCCCCACCTTCGCCGGCGTCCCATCCGCACCCTCAACATCACAGGTCGTCGCCTCTATCTCCCCTACATCCCTCGACTATCGGCGCTCTTACCTCCCATCTTCGGCTCTTCATCGCCGTTGAGATCTCCTTGCCGGAAACAACTCTTTGTCGCCCCCATCATTTGCCCTGCAATTGTCGGTAGCCTGAAGCCTCTCTCGTTCTTCAAGTCCAGAACTGTCAAGCTCTTCTTTCGTTTGCCGCCACCACACCTGTAACCAGATCTTCAGCAGATTCAGTAACACAACCGCACCCCCCATCTCCCTCATCGGACTCTGTCCGACAGCTTTTTCAAGATCAGTTTGTAATTTACGAACTTTGGAGCTCCTAAAGCACTAGTTGGGTGAAGAAATGGTTTTGTTAGCAAAGTTGTGTTTTCTGATGGGAGGCAAGTGGCATCAAAATCGTGCTGTTTTGACAAAATCAAAATTGATCGATTTCACCCTCGATACATTATTTTAGGAATGAGGATATTGGGATAGGAGGCGAAGTATTTTGAATTACTTTATTTTAGCTTCAGTATAGTTTTGATACATGCTACAGGTTCTTCCCATCTACTAAAATTATCCTTCTTGAATTCCTTGTTTGCTGATGAGATTGATAGACAACTGCTATGTTTGGTCCACAATTTTCATGCATTGGAAGATACTGCGTGTTTTGGGAATTTGTTCTGATTTACTGTGATTTTTTTGTTCAAATCATCACATACAGTGTTGGATATTATGCCCTAGGTCCTTGAGAAAGGCCTATGCGTTATATCATAGCTTCATTGTTATAGAGATAACAAACCCGATTATTATATCTTTTGCATGTTTATTATAATGATCATTGTCCCTAGCACTTATGAAGGGCTAGCATGAGTTTGATGGATAATCATATGATGATTATAGCGCATAGGATGCGGATTAAACTTGTGGGTACATGTTGGAGAACAAGTACTGGATAGACCCGTTATGAGATTTATGTCATGGTCAAATGTCATAATTAAATCTCATAATAGTTATATCATTTATCCTTAGACCTGAGATTATCATAGTCTTCCACATGATGAACATTATGTTTGACGTACTCAAACGCTACCCCTAACCGGGTGGTTATAAAGACTACGATTGGCATAATCGGATTCTTGAAAGGAAGAATGATAAGTCAAGATGAGATTTGTCCCTCTCTCAAGAGAGATATCTGCGTGGCCACTCGATGAGTGAGATTGATAAATAGTGTACGGCCGTACCCAAATGAATTGATGTGTTCAATGTCATTTGCTCATATCAATCTACTTGAGTTCGAGAAAGCATTGGACAACATAAGTTGACGTGGACAATGACTTATGTCCAATATGATATCGCGTGACAAAGGGATTGTGATATGTTCTATAAGGTTACTTTGGACTTTCAAAGTTATACTATTTGGGTAGTCATAATGGCTTGCTAGAGTCCGCTTATGACTTACGGGTTCTGGCTGGTTCGGACTCGTTGCCAACATAGTATAATCCTATTGGGTCACACACAATAGAACGGATTTGAAAAAGGTGGAAATCTGGGAATTTCAGGAACACAATCCGTACGGCTCATCAGCCACCGTACGGCTCCTGGTGAGCCGTACGTCTGGCCCCCGACAAAGTACAGATTATTCAGTTTTCTTTTTAGAAAAGGAATCCCGGTCCTAAACGGAATTAGGTCAAACCCTTATATATGATATACAGCCGGGTTTGACAACCTCTAATGGTGATTTTGGAAATCACAAACAATTGTTTTAGAAACAATAAATTATAGAGAGGTATGATTATTTACTTTGAGATTCATGATCGTCAAAATACAATAATCAATGAAGCAAGATAATTCCTACGAAGAAAACGTTTCTTCATCAAGCCTTGGGTCTAGCAATCCAGATCAAGAAGGTGTTCTTGATATCCGTTCGACGTGTGGACACCGATAGAGGGTGTTTTCTTTAGCACCTTAAAGTCTGTGTTCATGGATGCGATCTTCAAGGGTTAGTTTCTTTCATCTTGTATTTATTTTAATAAACATGCATGGATCCGGGCTCTTGGGTGTTTGATTTATATCTGTTTATTCCGCTGCGCATGATGCATCAAAACCCAACAGTGGTATCAGAGCCCCGTTCGTTGTTGATTATTTTAGTATATCATGTTGAAATTGTTTAATTCGATTATATGATATCTACTTGATAATAAGATGAATGTGTGGTTTGAGTTTTATATATGAGATATAAAATCTATGAGCATATTTATATGGGGATTATGTGATTGTAATATTAATTGGATTCATATGTATAATCGCATGTTTAGATTATCATGTTATAATTGAATTATTTTATTGATGATCTTGATCTAATTTGTATGAGGAATAAATTGGTTATTGATTATATGAATTAGATGGGTTTAAATTCGTAATCTGGAATTCCGTGTCGTTATAATCTGATTATGTATGAACACGATAATGGGATTGGTCGAATTTCTGAAATTCTGGAAATCTGGGGAAACTAATAAGGTCCACCGTACGGTGGCATGGACGGCGTACGCCTCCCTGCCAGCCGTACAGCTGGCTTGGTTTTTCTGGACAGTTTTGTTTTGTTTTCTGGATTTTCTGATTGTTCTGTAAATCGTTTACAGAATTCGAATCAGGAACTGAATCTGGTTTCAGATGGCTGGTTTTTGAAACCGTGTTTCCTGAAACATGATTTAATCCAGAAAATTGCAGAAATCAGAGTTCTGAAGAGTTCAGAATTGCTATAGTCTATGAAATTGTTGAGACAATAAATGATCCTGAAACAAGTTATTTTTCTATACTGAATTATGGATTCCTTTTGGCTTAGTATTGGCCGTATACAAAGGTTACTTGGTTTCTTGATCTTAGTACCGGATTGTGGATGCCTTTTGGCTTAGTTTCGACTGTACATTTTGTGCTCTCAATCTATAGATGTTCCGCAGAAACAAAGTTTCAGAATTTAACCCTATAAGCAAAGTGCAAATTGTTTGCAAGAGAAAGGAAACTAAATATGGATTAATTCATTGCATGGACCAATGGCAGGCTTACGCCCTGTTTCTTGGAATGCGAATGAAATATCTAATTTGTAAATTGTTTACAGATAATTTAGATTCCGTCCCCATAAAGTTGCTTCATAATTAAATCACAAGATTTTGCTTCAGTTAATTAATTTGATTAGTTAACATACATTATGAAACGACTATATTATATTATGTTTGACATAATTAAATATATGATGCATATCTCTAAGCAAATAAACCATCTTAAAACTTAAGTCAAGTGCCAATCCATGATTAAATCACTTGTGAGTACATGTGAAGTTTTATGTGGGTTACGCCCTAGCTTAGGCACATTAATTCTATTCATCTATGAGCAAGATGAGTGAATCAGAGTTTCCTATACGTTTAAAATAGTTTGACTTAATTGGGCTATCAAAACAGTTTTGGGTCTAAGGCACAGATAGGATTAAAACATGTTTGACATAAGATGTCTAACAATCTCATAAAAGATCTAAGAGCTGAGTCACATATGATGTGATTGATAAGGAGTTATCTACCTAAATAACTTGATTTTGAGCAGTCGTGCCCTAACCGACTCAAAGTTGGGTGAAATATGGATCTTAGCCCACTTAAATTATATTATACAATTGTTGTATTTGAAGGTGTATAATTTAGTGGGAGTATTTATGAAATACATTATATGTCTCTGAATGATAATGGTATGAAATATATGTGTATATTTATTTGCATATTTTGTAGAATGTTTTAAACTATAATCATGTATAATTACTGTGATTGACCCAACTTAAAGAGAACAGGATTAACTTCCTTGACCTAGTCATGAGCTTAAGAATTGTTCTAAACCAAGAACAGAAGTTATGAATTCTTAATAAATCATATTCTAAGAAATTCAATGCCTTAAGGGTGGACAAAGACATTGATTAGAAACATGTGGATGATTCTATAGATGTCAATAGTCATATGACTTGCTATCATGTGTTTGGAACTTTAGAAGTATCTGAAACGTATGAATGCTTATTCGATAAGCAATTATGTAGGAATCGTTCCTACAAGCAAGAAAGGCAAGATAAGTTTGAGATTAATTAGAGCCTAACATTCATATGATGAATGAAAGATATATTAATAAGTTCTCATGTTCTGAACATGGAGAGACATATTAAATACCTTAGTTGGCTTGGTTATCAAGTTAGTTTGGAACTAACAAACGGATTTGATATTAATTCATAAGCGACATTTGATGTTTAAAATGCTATGTCTTAATATCAAATAGAAACATTCTCAAACTCTAAAGGTTAATAAGGACAAGGATTTAAGATAAAGGCAAGATAAGAGTTGTCAAGCCTAAGAAAATATTTATGGCTAAAACCTAAAATCCAAAGGATGTAACTGCTACCATGGCAATATGATTGACCATTGGAAGAATTACAATTTAAATTAAAAGATCAAAAAGAAGTGTAGTAGGACTACTACCACTTCAAGTATTTATGTTTATCTTTCTAAATCTAAGTTCTTGGGTATTGGATACCGGATATTGATCCCGCATTTGTATGAATGTGTAAGACTTGAGAAATAGAAAGACTGCTTAAAAGGGTGAAGATTAACCTATGTGTTGATAATGATGCAAAGGTTGCGACATTATTTATAGGAACTTGTGAAGTGTCTTCACATATTGGGTTCATATTTGATTTGAAAAAATGTTATGATGTTCCCACTTTAAGTAGACATATTATTTTGGTTTCTTCATTAGAAGATTATGGATATTTCTTATTTCGAATAAGAAAGTGTTCCTTTAAATATGATTTGATTTATTGTATTGCTAATCATATAAATGGAACTTTATATCCTTATCTTGGAAGAACAAAATAATGAGTATAACGTAAATAATGGAAATCTGAATCTAAGGATGTAAGCGTTGCATTCTTAGAAGCATTAATGTCTATATCAAATGAAGAGAAACGCATATCTAAAATTCCATGGGACAGAGTTTTAAATTCGCATGATTTCGAATCATGTGATTTATATGAATCTTATAAATTGATTAAGACACCTCTTACTAATAGTAGTAAAAAGAAGTACTCCTTTGGACTAATACATATTGATGTATGTAGTTTATTAAAGTAACAATGCTTGGAAAAGGATTTCATAATCTCATGGCAAAAGTATTATTGTACTCTGATCTGATCAAAGTGAATAATATTTAAGCCTTGAACTTTATGAGAATTCTGCAGAAAGTCTGCAGAATAAGAAAACAGAATCAGGGAACTACCACCGAACGGCTACAATTTAGGCGCATGCCTAGTAATGAGCCGTACGGCTCATGTTAACAGAAGTTCAGATTGTCTGCAAACTGCTGTTTTTCGCATCATGATAAGTCAAACTGATCTTTAATTATCCTTCTGGATTTAGTGTTGGAAACAGCTGTGCTTATACTAAATTGAGTTTCATCTAAGGGGGTTCGACTGATGCCATATGAGATATGGAATGAAAGAAAACTTGGTTTGTCTTTCATAAAGATTTGTGATGTGATGCTTTTGAGAAAAGTGTTGTCTGGGACAAAATCACACCTAAATCTTATAAATGTAATTTCATGGGATATCTTAATGATATTGATTTTACACTCTTTAAAGAGTACAAATCGTTTGTTACTCTAAATAGCACTTTCTAGATAAATCGTTTATCTCTAAAGAACTAGTGAGAGTAAAATGTATCTCGAAGAGTTCGAGACCCAGAAAATGACATGGAACCTAAGATGGAAGTTGAATAAAGTTTCACAAAGAGTTGTGGAAATTCGTTCA
The DNA here is from genome assembly GCA_026119855.1 of Campanula takesimana. Lineage (NCBI taxonomy): Eukaryota > Viridiplantae > Streptophyta > Magnoliopsida > Asterales > Campanulaceae > Campanula > Campanula takesimana. The sequence goes on from JAOWBW010000627.1 coordinate 129,394, forward strand.
AGTATACACAAGAAATTTGCATAACTGATAGGATACTATCTATAACAAGAAATATTGATTTCTCGTAATAGAAAGTAATTGGGAAGATATCATTTTGAATGATTGACCTATTACCTATCAAGATGCAAAGTCCGCTCCGGATTTAGATCAATGACTTGGAGTCATAAAGTCTAAAAGTGCAATCCATGTATCATAATCAAGTTTCGAACTTGATTGTTGTACCCTAAGGCTTAAAAATCATAGGATAGAAAATGAGTTTTCTTGGAGAAAATGGACATGGATCGCAAGGTGCATACTGTTAAAGCACGACTAATTGAGTAAAGTTAATTTATAATGTTGACTATGATGAAACTTTATCACCCGTAGTCATACTTAATGTTATTAGAATTCTAATTGTCATGACTTCATATTTCGAATATGTAATATGACAGATGAATGTCAAAACTATATTCCTTAACAGGAACTTACATTAGGATGTGTTTGATACAACCTAAAAGTTTTGATTGATCCATAAAATTCTAAAAAAATATGCAAGTTGCAGAAATTCATGAGATGGATTGAAGCAAACTACTTGGAGTGAAATTTCATTTTGATGTAGTATTCAAAGTGTTTGAATTCATCAAAGATGAGACTTGTGATTACAATAAATTTAGTGGGAGCGTAATATTATTCTTAGTCATATATATATGGTTGACATATAATTCATTCTGAAAGAGTTTCTAAATGAAAGATTTGGATAAAGCCACTTATAACATTGGAATTTAGATTTATGAAGATAAATCTAAAACGTTGATTGGTTAAAGTCAAAGTACTAATAAAGAGAAGATAGTGAAAAGTTCACTATGCAAGACTCTTGAAGAGGTTACTTGCGAAAGTCTAATGGCATTAATCTTTGCAAGATTTTGTCTTACTGGAAGACTAATGAGCAAGAGTACATGATTATGATTCCATATGCTTCGGGAATTGGATCTATCATGTAAGCCATATAAATGTACTAAGACCGGATGTCTCATATACTTGGAGTATGATGAGATAATACCAATCGGATCCTAGTGAAATCCACTAGTTAAGAAACACTCTTATGTTCTCTAAAAGGAACTAAATGATGCGTTCTTGATCTTTGATGGAAAGAAATATGATCTTGTAATAGTTACATAGATGCATTCTTACAAACTAACAAAGATAAATATTGCAGTATAAATACATGTTTACGTCTAATAATGGTGTTAGAAGAGTTCTAAATAGACCATTACTATTCTACAAAAGGTTGAGTATCTAATGGCATGAGATGCAACTAGAAAAATGTTAAGATTAAGATTCTAATTAGTAAACTAGAAATCGTTTTTAGTGTCACTAATTTAATGTACCTTTATTGTGTCAATAATCGTTATTACACAAGTCAAGGGACTATTATCTTATCCAAACATATACTCAGACGTTTCTATCTTACTCGAGAAATCGTCAAAGATGGGAGATGTCAAAATATGCAAAATACCTTATGATAATAACAAGGATAATTATCCTACATAAGCTCGTTTGCAATTATGATGGAGATCATAACTAAGCTCAATAGGTATTGGATACACTTTGATTGGGCCTAGTGTAAGTGAGAGATTGTTGGATATCATGCCCTAGGCCCTTGAGAAAGGCCTATGCGTTATATCATAGCTTCATTGTTATAGAGATAACAAACCCGATTATTATATCTTTTGCATGTTTATTATAATGATCATTGTCCCTAGCACTTATGAAGGGCTAGCATGAGTTTGATGGATAATCATATGATGATTATAGCGCATAGGATGCGGATTAAGCTTGTGGGTACATGTTGGAGAACAAGTACTGGATAGACCCGTTATGAGATTTATGTCATGGTCAAATGTCATAATTAAATCTCATAATAGTTATATCATTTATCCTTAGACCTGAGATTATCATAGTCTTTCACATGATGAACATTATGTTTGACGTACTCAAACGCTACCCCTAACCGGGTGGTTATAAAGACTACGATTGGCATAATCGTATTCTTGAAAGGAAGAATGATAAGTCAAGATGAGATTTGTCCCTCTCTCAAGAGAGATATCTGCTTGGCCACTCGATGAGTGAGATTGATAAATAGTGTACGGCCGTACCCAAATGAATTGATGTGTTCAATGTCATTTGCTCATATCAATCTACTTGAGTTCGAGAAAGCATTGGACAACATAAGTTGACCTGGACAATGACTTATGTCCAATATGATATCGCGTGACAAAGGGATTGTGATATGTTCTATAAGGTTACTTTGGACTTTCAAAGTTATACTATTTGGGTAGTCATAATGGCTTGCTAGAGTCCGCTTATGACTTACGGGTTCTGGCTGGTTCGGACCCGTTGCCAACATAGTATAATCCTATTGGGTCACACACAATAGAACGGATTTGAAAAAGGTGGAAATCTGGGAATTTCAGGAACACAATCCGTACGGCTCATCAGCCACCGTACGGCTCCTGGTGAGCCGTACGTCTGGCCCCCGGCAAAGTACAGATTATTCAGTTTTCTTTTTAGAAAAGGAATCCCGGTCCTAAACGGAATTAGGTCAAACCCTTATATATGATATACAGCCGGGTTTGACAACCTCTAATGGTGATTTTGGAAATCACAAACAATTGTTTTAGAAACAATAAATTATAGAGAGGTATGATTATTTACTTTGAGATTCATGATCGTCAAAATACAATAATCAATGAAGCAAGATAATTCTTACGAAGAAAACGTTTCTTCATCAAGCCTTGGGTCTAGCAATCCAGATCAAGAAGGTGTTCTTGATATCCGTTCGACGTGTGGACACCGATAGAGGGGGTTTTCTTTAGCACCTTAAAGTCCGTGTTCATGGATGCGATCTTCAAGGGTTAGTTTCTTTCATCTTGTATTTATTTTAATAAACATGCACGGATCCGGGCTCTTGGGTGTTTGATTTATATCTGTTTATTCCGCTGCGCATGATGCATTAAAACCCAACATACAGATGCTTTAATACTGTAATATGTCTTGATTTTGAGAATGGGAATATGACCTGAAATGGGAGGATGATTTCCTTTGTAGTTAACTGCGGTAGTGATCATATTTGGGCTGGGAAGAGGCAAATTTTTTAATGAGATGGAGGAAGATTTAGTTGGTAGAGAATAGAATTCTTCCAAACTTGTATAGATCAGATTGATATATAAATAAAAATTGTTAGATTTCTTTAGGATGGTTAAATGGACGATATTTTTTTGTCAAAATTCATTTGGATTCATCATATGGTGTATAATTAATAATTTTGATTTTTTTTAATAATGTTGGTATGCGGTATACCAACTAAGGTCCAAAATGCATACTATATACCAACCAAATTTACAAAATAGGTACGGCATACCAACCAAAATCAGATATTTGTACCATGTACCAACTTTTTTTCCTTGAGAGTTGAGTTTAAGTGTTTTTATAAGTCTCTGGCATGTCTCTCAGTGTTTTTATAGGTCTCTAAAATGGCTCTCAGTGTTTTTTTAGGTCTCTAACTTGACTCTTAGTATTTTTATAGGTCTCTCACATGGCTCTCAGTGTTTTTATATGTCTCTAACATGGCTCCCAGTATTTTATAGGTTTACAACATGGCTCTTAGTGTTTTTATAGGTGTCTAGCATAGCTCTCAATATTTTTACATGTTTTTTACATAGCTTTCAGTGTTTTTACAGGTCTCTGAGATGGCTCTCGGTATTTTATAGGCATCTGACATGGATCTCCTTGTTTTTATAGGTCTCTAACATGACTCTCAGTGTTTTTATAGGTCTCTGACATGGCTCTCAAATTTTTATAGGTTTCTGACATGGCTCTCAAAGTTTTATAGGTTTCTGACATGGCTCTCTTAGTATTTTTATAGGTCTCTAACATGACTCTCAGTGTTTTTATAGATCTCTGACATGGCTCTAAGAGTTTTTATAGGACTCTGACATGGCTCTCAGTGTTTTTATAGGTCTTTGAGATGACTCTCAGTGTTTTTATAGGTCTGTGAGGTGGCTCTCAGCGTTTTTATAAGTATGTGACATGGCTCTCAGTGTTTTTATACGTATGTGACATGCCTCGAAGTGTTTTTATAGGTTTATGACATGTCTCTCATGGTTTTTATAGGTTTGTGAAGCATCTCTCGGTGTTTTTATTGGTCTGTGATATTCCTCTCAGTGTTTTTATAGGTATGTGACTTGTCTCTCACTATTTTTATATGTCTGCGACATGTCTCTCAGTGTTTTTATAGGTATGTGACATGTCTCTCAGTATTGTTATAGGTATACGACACGTTTCACAGTATTTTTATAGGTTTGCGACATAGTTCTAAGTGTTTTTATAGGTATGTGACATGTCACTCAGTGTTTTCATAGGTCTGCGACACATCTCTCAGTGTTTTTATAGGTCTGAGATATGTCTCTCAGTATTTTTATAGGTTTGAGACACGTCTCTCAGTGTTTTTATAAGTCTGAGACACGTCTCTCAGTGTTTTTATTGGTTTGAGATATGTCTCTCAGTGTTTTTATATGTCTGAGACACTTGTCTCAGTATTTTTATAGATCTGTGACATGACTCTCAGTGTTTTTATATGTATGTGACATGTATCTCAGTGTTTTTATAAGTCGGAGACATAACTCTCAATGTTTTTATAGGTTTGAGACATGGATATCAATGTTTTTATTGGTCTACGACATGGCTCTCAGTGTTTTAACAGGTGTAAGACATGGCTATAGGTCTGCGACATGTCTCTTAGTGTTTTAATAGATATACGACATGGCTCTCAGTGTTTTTATAGGTATGTGACTTGTCTCTTACTATTTTTATAGGTCTGCGACATGTCTCTCATTGTTTTATAAGTATGTGACATATCTATCAGTATTGTTATAGGCCTGCGACACGTTTCTCAGTGTTTTAAAGGTTTGCGACATAGTTCTAAGTGTTTTTTTTATACGTATGTGACATGTCTCTCAGTATTTTTATAGGTCTGCGACACGTCTCTCAGTGTTTTTATAGGTCTGAGATATGTCTCTTAGTGTTTTTATAGGTCTGAGATACGTCTCTCAATGTTTTTATAGGTCAGTGTTTTTATAGGTTTGAGATATGTCTCTCAGTGTTTTTATAGGTCTGAGACACTTGTCTCAGTATTTTTATAGGTTTGTGACATAGCTCTCAGTGTTTTTATATGTATGTGACATGTATCTCAGTGTTTTTATAAGTTAGAGACATGACTCTCATTGTTTTTATAGGTTTGAGACATGGATATCAATGTTTTTATTGGTCTACGACATGGCTCTCAGTGTTTTAACAGGTTTGTGACATGGCTCTCAATGTTTTTAGAGGTATGTGATATGTTTCTAAGTGTTTTTATGTGTATGTGACATGGTTCCAAGTGTTTTTATAGGTATGTGATATGGTTCTAAGTGTTTTTTTTTTTGTGTGTGACATGGTTCTAAGTGTTTTTATATGTATGTGATATGGTTCTAAGTGTTTTATAGGTATGTGACATGACTTTCAATGTTTTTATAGGCATGCGACATGTCTCTCAGTGTTTTAATACGTTTACGATATGACTTTTAGTGTTTTTATAGATTTGAGACATGATTCTCAGTGTTTCTAAGAGTCTGAGACATGAATCTCAAAGTGAGATGAAAATATGACGGCTTTTAAGAAAATGTCCCTAAATTTTTTTAAAAATATTTAATTAATTCTAAATAAATAGAGTCATTCTTGTGAAAAACGCGTTTTACACTAAGCTATAGAAAAACGTGTTTTTCACAATTGCCTTCTGTAACATTATCATGTGCCTGTTCTAATATTATAAAGTGCATGTTGTAATATTACACTTATAAATATTCAAGCAGACACATTTATACACTCAAACAGACACTTTTAGATGTATTGTTATGATTGTTCGTTGTAGTGTTAAGACTGTCTTTCGTAGTATTGAAAAGTGCCTCCTGTAGTGTTGAAATATGGCTCTTACATTCTAAACAAATGGTTGGTGAGCTTTTAAAAGTTAAAAAACATGTGCCTGCCTTAATGTTAACAACGGTCTCCTGTAGTATTGAAAATTGCATCCTGTAGTGTTAAAAAGTGCATGATGAGTTTTATAAGTTCCAGTTATTTACAGCAATATCACCGCGTCTTTTAATTAATGTTCCGCTTATTTACAAAAATGCCGCTCAGCATAGGAAAACACGTTTTACACTAAAACGTGTGTAAAACGTGTTTTTCTTAAGATTTTCTGAAATAAATATTTAGGAGTAATTTTGAATATTCATTTATAGAATAGAAAGAATACTGAAATAGTGTGGGTGAAAAGTCAAAAGATGAGTTGAAGACTTAGAAGTGAAAAGTCAAAAGTCAACCCTCATAAAGGAGAAAATTTTGGGGGAAACTAGTTTTTCCATAAGTAATAAAAAATCCTGTTTTTATAGGGGTTAAGGTTTAGGGTTTAAGATTTAAGGTGTAGTGTTTAAGGGTTAAAGGTTAAAAAGTGAAATTTTTATAATTTATGGAGTGACTAGTTTCCCTCAAAACCAACTCCTCATAAAGTCTATCATCCATCCTTGAGAGGCGATCATAACGTTGGCATTAAAACTCTTGACAAAAACTTGCGTGAGACAGTCTCACACGTGAAACGGATTTCGTTGAGTGAGTAAATGGTTTGCCCCCTATAAGCGAGGCAAAGCAATCTCATTTTCTCTCTCAATGAGATCCGTCTCATGTGTGAGACAGTCTCACACAAGATTTCCTCAAAAGTCTTCCGCTTGGACTATTCTATTTCTCCATCACTCAATATTACGTGTGTCCAAAGTTCCGTCAACCCAAACAAAAATAATACGCGTGTCCAAAGTTTGACGCTTCAAATATGCTACAAAAGTGCTACTTGTAAAGCATTTTAATAATTTTGTTTATAAATCAATTTCCTTCTAGAAATCAACCTTTACCGTTGAGAAGGGGATGTAAAGGTTCTTCGACCTCTTTCAATTCTGATACGTCAATTTTAATATTTTATTTTTTATTGTTTTGAAACAAAAAAAACATATAATTAATGATAATAACACCGTTCAGAAGTTGACTATCCACACAAGTCGGAAGTTCGACCCAAACGGTGAGGCTCGCAATTACAAATGCTGCCCTAAATATTACATTTGCCAACATATTGGCATTTTGACGGTTAGAGCAAAATATACATAAGAACGATGGCAAGCGAAATAATCAAACACAACACAAGAATTTACGTGGTTCACCAACTTGGCTACGTCCACGGGCGGAGGGAGAATATATTACTATTCAATGGCAATTACAAAAGACGATCTTCACTAATCTAGTTGCACAAATTATTTAGGCAAATAATTCCGTCAACCTAAATCCAGATCTTAGATCTCTGCTTGTATCTCTCAAAGATGACCGGCCAAAATTATGCTAGGGGAGAGGTTAGTATTTATAGTCATAAATACTCAAAACCCTTAGAGGAGTAGCAGGGGCGGACCTCCCATAGTAGGAGGGGGTGCACGTGCACCGGGTCAACCAAAAAATTCACTAATTTTTTTTTATTAAGTGCATCCCTAGAATAAATGAGTTAGATATATAAATAAAGTTCCAATTAAAAATAAAATAGGTATACTGCTCTAGTGGTTAGGATGTTCATGTGAGCTATGAATGGTGAAGGTTCAAATCCCATTTGTAGTAAAATGAGTTGTTATTTTTACTCATTCATGTTGCTTATTTTTTCTCATGGGCTTTTATTCATTCTTTTTGAGTTCAAGCTTAACTAATTTGGGCTTCTTTTTTTAGAAAAAAAGGGATTTTGGCTTTTTTTACAATATATTTTTTGAATTATTAGTAAAAGATTAAAATATTTTTAAAAATATTGCAATATCACTAAAAATATAAGAAAAATTCTTTAAATCTATTGTCACTAAAATTTATTACAATAACCTTTTGATTTTTTTTGCAACTATATCAACCCAATCTAAATGCAAACACAACCGATTAAGTACAAGTGTCAATCGTTTTTATCAATAAAATTCTCTAATTCTCGTTGATAGTCTACGTAAGACTGATAAGAGAAGAAAATAGAGAAAAAAAAATAGCGACGTGAGAAGGTCTTACGTCACTGTTGCTCGCACATACAGAGAATCAAAGGGTCTCGACCGTATAGTTAGCCTAGCGCCTTGCATGCATCAAATGAATTATTTGAGTTACGAAAATTTTTAGTAATCTAAGGTCCGTCACTGCATGCATATAAGGTATTTGAAGTTATGCAGTATAAATTGCGTTACGAATTTTTTTATGAGACAATTGTATTTAAAGTTATGTATTATAATGTAATTGTGTTACGGAAAATTTTAGTTTGAAGTTATGTAGTATTGTGCACCCGGTGTTTAAAAATCTGAGGCCCGCCACTGAGGAGTAGGAAACCTATTTCTTGTGCACAAAATAAATCTATTCTAATTAGGAATCTATTTCCTAATTCAAAAATAATTATTTTACACAAAAATAGAGTATTAATTAATGACAAAAACTTGTGTGAGAACACTCCAACCCGTCTCATGGGTGAGACGGGTCATTTTTTTGACCCATTACCCGACCCACAACCCTGCTCAGGACCCATAGGGGGACCCTGCCACGTGGCAACCCCTCATTGGCCGAATTTTTTTTTTTTTTTTTTTTTTTTTTGTTATTTTTTTTAATTTTTTTTTTTGGTTTTTTTGGGTTTGTGAAAAGTAATAGTTACCATCTCTTAAAGTAATAGTTACCATCTCTTAAAGTAATAGTGTTTTTCCTATGTTTTCTTCGTTTGCCAAAAGTAATACTTATTATAACTAAAATGTAACAAACGTGTTATTTATGTGTAATAGTATTTGTACATAATTGTAATACATATGTATAGATATCTATATGTTTTCAAACAATAAGTTACAATAGGGTCAAATTTATCATGATACATGTAAAATTATTACATTATCTATAGAAATCTGTTACAATTTCGTCAATCAAAGTGTTACATTTACTTGTATAAACTTACTATTACATTCATATACATAAGTTATTACTTTTCAAATGTTATTTTCTTTTAAAAAATAAAATTTAAAATACACATTATATTACATTTTAGCTAAAGCACTATTATATTTCAGCATAGATGATTATTTCATTTAGATATTGTTTGGGTTACATGTAATTATATTTAGTATTACATTTGGAAAAATGGGTAAAAACGAGCTTTTGTTTTTTTAAAACAAGTATTACGTTTACTTATGAACAATGTTACTTTAAGAGATGGTAACTATTATTTTTTGCTAAACCACTGAAAAGCCGAAAAAAAAAAATATAAAAACTCAAAAAAAAAAAAAAAAATCGGCCAATGGTGGGTTGCCACGTGGCGGGTTCGGCCCATGGGTCATGGGGCGACCCGTCTCATGCATGAGACGGATCCCCTTGTTCTCATAGGAGACCACCTCTTAATTAATTTGGGACGGTGTGAGTCCTACTAATTGTCAAACTAGAAAAACATTCCTAGTTTGCACAATAACAATAGTCAGCCGTTCAAAAACCACATTAGGCCCGCATCTCCCGAAGCTGCACGTTGTTGTTTGTTCTTGATCAATTGCCTTGCATGGCCTGTTAGAAATTTTGGGGTCAGGGTAATTGATAATCCTGGATATTTGATCGAATCGCGTACAAATCGCTTTCTGAATAAAGTATTTCGACCCTTTATTGCCTGGGTATCACGAAATCTTTACCGGGATAAAACAATCAAACAATCTGTTTCAAGGCAAAGAATACAGATCAAAACTCTGAGAATTGTGTGAATTTTTTTCGTAAAAGAAACATGAGACCAAAATCTGTTTTATAAACATATGGGAAGAAGGATCAGATATGACTGTTGGCATCAAACAGTCATACCTGTTAGCCAACAGTAGTGTCCTTTGGAGTTGCGGGAAAAACTGGCGGGAGTCAATTGGAGTACCCGCAAGGGGCGTTGCCCCTTGACCCCTGCTTCTTTATCGTGGTCGAAAACATATTAACTCAAACGAGTGTGTACTCCACACTTTCCCTTACTCGTATCCGAGCCTAATATGAAATCGCATTGGTCTCTAGTAAATCACAATTACATAAAATTGTTGATGACACTAAAATCACCAACATGGCCAAGGCTTAATGCCTTGGCTTAAACACCTGTGACTAAACAGTTCATATGGCCTTTGCCCTTAGCGCTTGCCACACTCTCTTCCTCCCAAAATCACAATACTTGTTGCGGACATATCCTTAATCAAAAAATGCTATAGATTCAAAGGCATATTCCCAACAATCTCCACCTTGACTTTGAATCTCCCCGAACCATATTTCATATCCACGAACCGACCCCAACTTCACCCCGAGTTGAATCCTCTGCTTCCGAATATATCTCTCCACATCTGCCACCACCTTTGTCTTTGTCAAGACCCAATCTTTGTTCACTCAAGAACCACGTTTACTTAGTCAAGCAAACGACTTTTCCGGCTCAATTTGTGAAATGATTTCTAGATCCCTAGAACCTTCACCACAACGTTGACCACCATATCCGAAATACCAAATCCACGATCACCAAATTCGAATACCATATTACCCAGATGACGACAGTCGATCTTGTCTCAAACTTCAACGTGCATCAAACTATTCTTGGATCACCAACGAACACGGACAAAAACCCTTGAATGACTTGAACAAATCACTTCTCATTATGAAAATGTATCTCAAACCCGTGACTACTTATTTGGATTTCTTCCCCATAAGCATCTGCACAAAACAGAAATTGTACATGAACTGCAAGACTGCGTGATGTCTGCATGTACTGCTACAATACTCCACTAACATGTGCTCTTACTTATCTTGTTTCTTCGACCTCTCCATAACGCCGATGAGAGCCAAGAAACTAGTATTGATGTCTCAGAAAGCCTTCTAGACCATCAACATAGTGTTTAGCAGAACACTTGAGACTGTACACCTCTAAAATTTAAGAACCCCTTTTGCCGACTAGACTTCTGTATCAACTTCCGGATCCTTGGAAAAGATTACACCTTAAATCCCTAGATGGTACGCCTTGTCTCGATTTCTTCTCAATCCCAATACAATGATGAGCTTTGAATTAGTCTAGAAACCTTCGAACCCACTCATTCAAAGGCGAATAGAATGCAATCTTGTGCTTTACCTCAAGCACCTTTTGTCACGCCGGACAACCTTGCTCTTCTCAAGCAACCGGACCATATGCTAAGCCTAGCATTCCTTAGTGCCTCTAGACCGCCTATCTAGAGCACCGCCCCTTCCGGGCGACTAATAGTTTTTCGTGCTTGGCGAGTTCATTCGGCCGTGAACCTCGCCCACCGAGATAAACTGTTCCAACTCAATCTGCGGATAGTCATCTTGTAACTCAGGATCGTCTGCCCATCTACTCCTTCTTGTAGAAATCGGCTCCATCTTTTCCTCAACTATCTCGCTTTGCTCTACCCTTGGATCTAGAAACCACTCATCCTCGCGCCGTGAGCCTTCTTCCACTATTAGAGAAAAATCACCATTGTCACTATTTTCCATAGCAACCTCCACGAGAACATCATCACCAAGACCCATGATGATTTGTGAAAGTGCCTTCTCCTCCAGAGAATCCATCACTTCCTCGCTTCCCTTGCCCTCCTTGTAGAAATTACAAACTTCATCAGGTCTCGGGTCTCTCTTGCTAAAGATTTTTGAGAATTCTTCTTCTTGCTAGAACCCTTGCTGCCTTCCGCAACTATCCTTGCTGACTCGATGTCTGTAATAGATCTACTCGCCACGAGGGTGCCAATAAGCCTTGTTTCTTCAACTTGGCTTCCGTCTCAAAATACATGTCGTTTTGAGAGTTAATTTTTGTCTCAAAATACGTATCGTTTTAATATTTTCAATGTCTTTTACCGTTGTATACCAATTATCCATGTATTAGTGATAGTAAACAATCTCTTACACAACCATTTAATTGTCTAGGTAATTGGATTACTTTAGGGTTATATGAGACTTTTTTACATGCATTAATTGTATTTTTTTAAATTGTGCAAATGCTCAAAACGACATTTATTTCGAGAAGTAGGGAGTAAAACATAAAATTAAGCTCTGAAAATGTAAAACTGAAATGGTAGAGCTGAAATTATTAAATTGCTCAATTTCATAAGATTTCTGCTTGTTTGGTAATTACAAACTACATACATCTGAATTTCATTAAAATTCTACATAAACACTCAAAAATTGTCTCATCTCTTTTCACTTGATTTTTTCCCCGTTTATTTTCAAACAAATAGTCATATTTCTTTAAAAAATAATTATAATCCTAAAAATATTATTTATTAAATTATCTTTTATTTAGGTCGATAATAATATTTAAACATTTTTATTGGTACTCTCATTTGTCCCACATTAATAAATTTCATCTTCATTATTTTGGTCAAGTTTATTAAATTTCATCAAAAAAATTGATAAAATTTATTATGATACTCGATTAAAATATTATAAAAATTTCTAATATGAAAATAATTATAATTTATTTTGATCAAATTTAATTTGTATGAAAAAAATAAAATATTTCAACAAAAGAAAGTAATATTGAATAAATAAACAAAAATATTGATTAATGGGTTTGAACCCATTCCCTTTTTTATCTTTCCACCTCTACGCCCTAGTTTTCATTTCAATACACCTAAATAATTCCCGAGTTCTATATTTCTCTCTCTTGTATACTTTCTATAATAATATAAAAATAAAATACTATGTGTTAAAATTCTGCTTTTAGTTCTCTATTTTTATAACATACTCCCTCCATCCCACTCAAATTATGACAAATTTCTATTTTGGATGTCCCATTCGAATTAGGACAACCAAAAAATAGAAGTGTTTTATTTAATGAGACCCACATTCATACTCACAACACCTACTACACTAACATTTTTCCGTAATCCCCGTCCCCAACTTAAAAATCTTAATTCAGGTGGGACAGAGGGAGAAAATTTCATTCTCTAATGTGGAAAAAAAAACAAAAAAAAAAAAAAAACAAAGAGCAAAGTTTGATTATAAGACCATTTTAGACAAATAAAATTCTCGTTGAATGGCCCTATGCACCAAATTCTTAAGAGTTGGTCTCCTGTAAAACGGGTTTTTCCTAGTGGTTAAGAAAAATGTGTTTTTCAAAATCATCTGGCACTTATTAACACACTCACTGAACTTTCGTAACACAGAAATTGGTCATCCTAAACATTGTTACTGGATATCTATTAGCACTTCTGCTACACTAAAAAAAATTCAGAAAAAACCTTCTGGCTATCACTTTCAAAGGTTCTGGCTATCAATCTTATATTCAGAAGTCTTTATATTGATATCCAGGACCCTTCTAGCTATTCACTTTTAATGGTTCTGGCTATCAATCTCATATCCAGAAGAATTTATATTAACATACCGAACCGTTTGAGAAGTTCTGACTATTTACAAAAATGCCACCGCGCGTTTTTTTAAAACACGCCTGACTATCACTTTTACATTTTCTGGATATCAATCTCATATCCAGAAGGCACTATATTGATATCCAAAACCGTTGAAAAATTTCAACTATTTACAAAAATATTATCGCACGTTTTTTCCTAAATTCAAATCCATGGGCACACACGGTCATAGTAACCTCCGCTCCACCCACCCTACCTATAAATATACACTCATTTTTTATTTTTTTTTCAACCATCCAACACCACTCTCTCAAACACCTTCAAACATGTTTTCAACAGAATCCAAAATCGCCATGGCCAAAACAGCCATATCCACAATAGGCTCAATCGCCGCCGCCGCCATGATTGCACGCAGCGTTGCCCGAGAATACTTGCCACCGGAGTTCCAAGACTACCTCTCTTCCGGCATTCGTACTTTTCTCAACCGCTTAACCAAGCAATTAACAATGGTGATTTACGAGTCCGATGGCCTCATCTCCAACGAATTTTACGACGCCGCCCAGCTCTACTTAGCCGACCGATTCTCAACCAATACTCAGCGTCTCAAAATCACAAAAGCCCCAAAAGAAATCAACATCAACGTCCCCGTCGAATCGAACGAAAACTCGTTGATTATTACAACAAAATCAAATTCAAATGGGTTTGGGTTCAGAAGAAGACTGCAACGAGGGAGTACTACAATAACGACGACTCGACCTCAAGTGTTAAATCCGACCTCCGATCATTCGAACTCACATTTCATAAGAAACACAAGGATTTGGCACTGAATCACTACTTGCCTTACGTTCTAAAAGAGGCTAATGCGAAGAAAAACGAAGATAAGAGTGTTAAGATCTTCACCGTTGACACCAAGGATGTGTATTCGAGTTACCCGACGTTGTGGAGTTCGGTGAATTTCGATCATCCATCGACTTTCGACACGCTTGCCATAGATTCAGAGGTTAAGGAAACTGTGATGAAGGATTTGGAGAGGTTTGTGAGTAGGAAGGAGTATTATCGGAAAGTTGGGAAGGCGTGGAAGAGAGGGTATTTGTTGTACGGACCACCGGGGACGGGGAAATCGAGCTTGATAGCTGCCATGGTTAATTACTTAAATTTTGATATATATGACTTGGAATTGACAGCCATTGATTCTAATTCAGAGCTCCGGCGACTGCTGTTGGCCACCGGGAATCGGTCAATTTTGGTGGTGGAAGATATTGATTGTTCCATTTCGTTGCATGATAGGGAAGAGGTTGCTAAAGCTTCGGCTATAGAATGGAACCGACATGGTTATCGAGAAGATAACAAGGTTAGTTCTTCAATTGCAGTCCAACTTCCGTCGTTAGTTTTTCCTGACTTTTCCTAATTTTTCAGTTTAGATTATCTCGTCTCACTTATCAATGCAATTCAATGATTGAATTTGAATCATGTTGATTAATTATGTTCCGACGCGAGTGGAGAAGAAATCTTCTGTACCACTTTTGTATACCACTCGTGTACCACAAGTGATCCAACGATTATCTATCATTGTAATGATTTTAGTGATAATAACTTACAACCGTTGGATCATTTGTGGTACACTAGGAGTCAAATAAGAAACTGTTGCTGCAAGTGATATAGTACATTGTTAATCCATTAGCAATTTATGCTACATGTCATTTTGAGCAATAAGCGGTTGAGATTGTGAGATAGAGATCTCTCTCAACTTTTTTTGTGACAAATTTTATCTCAACCGTTGTTTAATTAAAAAATAGTTTATTACCTAAATCGCGAGCGATGGCTACTGTTGTTTTTTGAGTCCCAAATCAATTGTATTGTATATTTGGCTATTTCTTAACTGACGGACTTTGTTTTAATGTTATTTGGTGACATTGTCCGGATTCCTCAATTTCATCGACGGGCTGTGGTCGAGTTGCGGTGATGAGCGGATCATTATATTCACGACGAACCAGAAAGACAAACTAGACTCGGCCTTGCTGCGGTCGGGCCGTATGGACGTGCATATTCACATGTCTTACTGCACCCCTTGTGTGTTCAAACTGCTTGTATCGAACTACCTCGGGATCAAAACTCATGGGCTTTTTGAAGAGATTGAGGAATGGATTGAAAAGACGGAAGTGACCCCGGCTGAAGTTGCAGAACAACTATTGAAGAATGATGATCCAGATGTTTCACTTGGGGGCCTGATTGACTTTTTACATGTCAAGAAGAAGGAGAATGAAGAGGCAAAGGTTAAGAAATTAGAAGCTGAGGCTGCTGAAAAGGAAAAGAAGGAAAAAGAAAAGATAGAAGCTGAGGCTGCTGAAAAGGTAAAGAAGGAAAAGGGAAAGGATGGGGAAAATGGTAGACAAGAAAATGGGATTGAAAATGGGGAATTGGAGGTCATATAATAATGCTGAAATAATTTCATATTATTTTCTTTATTATAGTAAATTCAAAGTGAATTTCTCCTAGTATTGGTAATTAATTGACTTTATTGATAGAATCAAGTGTCGGACCCCATTATAAAGAATTTATTCATAAATGTAACCAATTTTTTTATACTCCCTCCGTTTCATAATACATGTCGTTTTAGATTTCTTCACACATATTAAGAAATGCAATTAATACTCCCTCCATTTTATATGAATTGAGACTTATTTCTCTTTTCGTCTGTTTCACTTCAATTGAGACTGCCTAAAATTGCAAACTTTTTAATATTTTATATTCACGCAACCCACCCATTTAACCCCACTAATTATCTCTCTTCATTTTCCACCACTCATTTTATCCAACCAACACTACTATTTACCTCATTAATTCTCTCTCTTCATTTTCCACCACACATTCACTACTTTCTTAATTATTTTGCCATTTTTTTTGTCTCGATTCACATGAAACGGAAGGAGTACATATTAAAAAGACTTGTGCCCCTAAAAGTATCCAATTACCTAGGCATTTAAAGGCTTATACAAAAAATAGTTCACAATTAATGAATAAGGGTATAATAGGTAAATAAGAGTAATTCTTTTTTGGTAATAGTAAAACGTCAAATATTTTGGAACAAAAAATTGCTCCTGAAACGTCATGTATTATGACACGGAGGGAGTATTATGTTTTGCTCTTCATATGATTTTCTTAAATAGTACTCCCCCGTCTCAAAATAGATGTCGTGTTGGGAGTTAAATTTTGTCTCAAAATACTTGTCGTTTCACTATTACTTAAGTTTTTTTATTGCTCTATACCAATTATACCTTTAATAATGATGGTGAACTATCTCTTACCTAAACATTTAATTACCTAGGTAGTTGAATTACTTTAGGGGTATTTGGGACTTCTTCATATACATTAATGACATTTTTTAATATGTGTGAAATACTCCAAAATGACATTTATTTTGAGACGGAGGGAGTAGTTGTGATATTTATGGTTCCATTTGTGTTTGTGAGTTATTTGATACATTTGGTTTTCAATATAGTGGGACATGTTTAATTCTATATATAAATATCATGTGCAACAAGCGTGAGGCTTTCACCTAAAATTTCCATCAACGTATGTTTCCTTGTTAATTTTTTTAGACGGTGTCAATTATTATTATTTATTTATTTTTTGAAATTTGCTTTTGCCTCTTTCACGGAGATTAAAGTTCAATTTCTCTCGTTTTTTTTTTTTTTTTTTTTTTTTTTTTTGAGTTTCTCTCCTGTTATAGGATTTCGAACCGTTGCACCCAAGACTTAGCTCCACCCTGTTATACTGCGTAAAAAATTAAGAAAAACTTCTGTTGGATGGAGTTATCTGGTGAAAATAATGTATGCATATGTATTATCATTAATTAGTGATAAAGAGATTACCAAAATGGTTTTTTCTCTATTATTATTGCAAGCCAATTTAATTTTTTTGCCCTCCAATTTTTTTTTTCCAAGCCATTTTTTGCTCACCAGCAAGGTAACATTTTTTATAAAAAAAAATGTAACAATTTTTTCTCAAATGTAATACTTTTTTTTCTCAAAAATGTACCAAAATATTGCTGAAGTGGATTAAAGATAACAAAAGATTGACAACTAAACTAATGTTACATTTTATAAATAATGAATGTAACTTTTTTTTTCTCAATTGTAACCGTTTTTAATCTAAAAATCTAACCTTATATCTGAAAAGTAACATTAAAATGCAACCGGTTATTTACATGAATTCTTACTTTTTCTATTGTAAAAGTAAAATAGTAACATTTACTAAATAAAATTGTTACATTCATCTATATTGAAAATTATAATCATATATGCACTCTGTTACACTTCAATTATTACTTTTCTAACCACAAAAACTATTTTTTTTTTGCAAAATTGTTGTTACATCTTACAATAAAATTTTACTTTTTAAAAATTAAGGGCAAATTGCCAATTAGTTACCTGAGTTTGTCGTCAAGTTTCAATTAGTTACCCAGTTTGTGTTTCGGTCAATTTAGTTATTGAATTTGTCTTTTTGTTTCAATTGGTGTAAAATCCGTTTGTTTGTCAAAAAACTAACGAAAATTGATGAAAAACGTAACAAAGTTCTTTCAAAATTGCAATGATCAACTCTAAAGTTTAAATTATTCCATTACACCCCCAAACTAACGAATGTTAAAAGCTATCTTCTTTCTCAAAACCCGGTCATCACCACCACCCAAATCCGGCCACTACAATAACCACCTATCTTCTTTCCAGCGGCGATCCTTCCCCTGCACACCATATTTTCCGGCAATTGTCCATATTTTCCGGCGAAAAAAAAATCAAAAAATCGGACCAGAAAAAATACGATTCCTGCTTCGTTAACCGTTGGATCGTCTTCAAACTTCTGGGGAATGTTCGCATAACCTAGGCGCACCTTTTCACCGTTGAGATCTGCCAAAAAATCACCGGAGCGGGAGATAAGTCCGCCGGAAAAAATCTGGCGAAAATCTCCCAAAAATCGCCTTTCTCTCGCTCCGGCGGACTTAGCTCCCTCTCCGGTGATTTTTTGGCAGATCCCAACGGTGAAAAAGTTCACCTAGGTGATGCGAACATTCCCCAGAAGTTTGAAGACGATCCAACGGTTAACGAAGCAGGAATCATATTTTTTCTGGTCCGATTTTTTGCTTTTTTTTTCGCCGGAAAATATGGACAATTGCCGGAAAATATGGTGTGCAGGGGAAGGATCGCCGCTGGAAAGAAGATAGGTGGTTATGGTAGTGGCCGGATTTGGGTGGTGGCGATGACCGGGTTTTGAGAAAGAAGATAGCTTTTAACTTTCGTTAGTTTGGGGGTGTAATGAAATAATTTAAACTTTAGGGTTGATCATTGCAATTTTGAAAGAACTTTGTTACATTTTTCATCAATTTTCGTTAGTTTTTTGACAAACAAACGGATTTTACACCAATTGAAACAAAAAGACAAATTCAATAACTAAATTGACCGAAACACAAACTGGGTAACTAATTGAAACTTGACGACAAACTCAGGTAACTAATTGGCAATTTGCCCAAAAATTAAACTGTTACTTTCTTCATAAAAACGTGTTACATTTTTTACGACAAGCAGCTCACTTTGTTTGTCTGTTAAAAAATACTCCCTCCGTCCAATAACTATGTGCAAAAAATGAGTTTTGCACGGGAATTAAGAGATGAATAGTAGTGAGAAGTTGTTGTGAGTGTGAAAAGTGAAGTAAGAAAGAGAAAGTGGGGTAGGGAATAGTAGGTTGATTGGTGTTGTGAGTGTAAAAGTAAAGTATGAGAGAGAATGAGTAGGATAAATAGTAAAAATTCTTTGCCATTTTAAGAAAGTGTGACTATGTTCAATGAGACACCCAAAACGGAAATTTGTGCACATAGTTATGAGACGGAGGGAGTATGTTTTTTCTTTAAAAAAATAAAACCATATCATGACCTATCAAGTTTTATTCGTCTTGTCGAGACGAACACAACACTATTTTCTTTAAAAAAAAAAAAAAAAGACATATCATGACCTATCATGGTCTCACTTTAGATATTGGTCCCCTTGTTGACAATCCAGACCAGTTGAGACTTATTGGCAGACTCATTTATCTAACAATTACAAGGCCTGACATCGCTTACAGTGTTCATATACTTAGCCAATTCATGGCTTCTCCCAGACAACCACATTTCAATGCAGCCTTGAAATTGGTTAGATATCTTAAAGGCACTATTTGCTAAGGTCTTTTCTATTCAAAGACTAGTTCTTTGTCTCTCTCAGTGTACTGTGATGCTAACTGGGCTGCTTTCCCTACCACCAGGAGGTCTCTCTCAGGTTATTGTGTTCTTCTTGATGAGTGCCTCATCTCATGGAAATCAAAGAAACAACATATTGTCTCTAGAAGTTCTATAGAGGCCGAGTATAGAAGTATGGCTAATGCCACTTGTGAAGTATCTTGGCTAGCGTCTCTTCATGCTGATATGTCTGTTTCTTCTCTTACACCAGTTAAGTTGTTTTGTGATAATAAAGTTGCTCTTCACATTGTGTCGAATCCTGTCTTTCATGAAAGAACAAAACACATCGAAATCGACTGTCATCTCATTCGAGATAAAGAGAAATATGGTCTTCTTTCTCCCACTCATATTTCTACTCTCCAGCAACCCACAGATATGTTCACCAAGGCCTTGTCTTCTGGTCAACTACGATTCTTACTCACCAAACTGCAAGTCATTAATCTGTTCTTGCCTTCCAGTTTGAGGGGGATATTAACAGAGATGCAAATGTTCAATCTTCGAGGTTGTTAGTTGTAGTGGTGCCCTAGGCACGTTTAATAAACGTTGTAATTGTTATCATTTATTTCATATCAATAAAGAGATGGTTTTGATTATCATTGTTGTTCATGTTTACTTATAATAATCTCCGTCCCTAGTACTTGTTAAGCACTAGTATAAAGGCTAAATGATCATGGGATGATCATGTTAGATTTATGGGTACTTGTTTGGAACAAGGTACTGGACATGACCCGCTGTATGAGATTTATGTCATGGTCTATGTCGAACATATGTCTCATATTAGTTATGTCATTTGAATTCTTAGACATGAAGTTATTATAGTCTTCCACTTGATGAACGTTATGTTTGACATATTCAAACGCTACCTTTAACCGGGTAGTTATAAAAGGTATGATTGGCATAATCGGATTCACGTAGGGAAGAATAATAAGCTAAATGGATTTGTCCCTCTTCGGAGAGATGTCAAGCTTGGGCCTCTCGTAGGAATAATGTTGATGGAAATGTTCGGCCGAACTCAAATGAATTGATTAGATCAATGTCATTTGGATTATCAACATATTCGGAATCGAGAAAGTATTGAACAAAACAAGTTGACTTGTTGACCATGACTTGTGTTCAATGACATCGTGGACAAAGGGATTATGACATATTCTAAAGGAATGCGAACTTGTATCTAGTTATACTATTTGGGTAGGTATGACAGTTTGCTAGAACCTAATCATATCTTATGGATTCATGTTTGAGCCAATTGCCAACTTAGTATAATCCTAGAGGGTTTCACAAGATAGAACGAATCTTAAAAGGACTAAATTGGTATTTTTCAGTAGTTCTGGCAAGCGGATGACCGCACAAAAGGAACCGGGCGGCCGCCCAATGTTGGGTGACCGCACAACCTCTTTTGGGCGGCCGCACAGTGCTGTCGGCAGGAACTTTCCTAATTCGATTAGGAGAAACTTTTGACACAAGTTTCCTATTTGGAATAGGTCTTGCTTGTGTATAAAAAGGGGATTTCGGCCAGAACTTTGAGGATAGCCTTGTGTGAGTCTCCAAAGAGTTTGAGAGAGTTTTATTTTGTTCCAAGACATCCTTTGATTGAAGAACAAAATAATACACAAATAAAATTCCATATAGTCATATTAAAATGTGAAAGTGTGTTTCATAATTTTGGTCTAGCAACCAAGATCAAGAAGCTCCTTGATATTCGTTCATGGTGTGGATACCGCTAGAGGGTGAAGCTCATCATCTTCAAAGTTCGTGTTCTTACTTTCATTGTGATCAAGCTTCAAATCTCCACCAAGATCAAAGCTAGAATTCATAGTCATCAAGGGTTAGTTTTTCCTCTATTCATATTGTTGTATTTGATTTAATCATATGAACGGATCTATGGGCTTTGGGTTTCATAAATTTTAAATGCTAATTTCCGCTGCGCATGTTACCTCGAAACCCAACAGTGGTATCAGAGCCCCGTTCATGTTGATTATTTCAATACCTAGATCATGTTGTGTGTATATAAATTGTTTATGTGTCTTCCATGATATGAATATTGGAATATATTATGTTTATGTGTTATGTGATTTTATGTGGTTTATTGTTTTGCAACTTTAATCGCACGATTCAATTGCAACAAATATTATGATGGATTCTGAATTGTTTGATTATGAATTCTGATTGGATCATGGTTTTAATAATCGGGGAAAAACAATTTTGAGACAAAATTTTCAAACTTTAAAAATTCTGTACATTCTGATCCCAGTGGGCGACCGCACAGAGGAACCTGGGCGGCCGCACAGTTTTGGGCGACCGCACAGGACTTCTTGGGCGGCCGCACAAAAGGATCAGAGAGTCTGGTTTTGGTCAAAAATCAGAATCTGGAATTTTTCAAAAAATTTAACAAAACCAGTAACAGAACCAGTCCAGACCTGCTGATCTGGAATGGGTTTTGGGTAGTTGGTTTGTGTGTGGATCTTGGGGTTTGATTTTCCTATTTGTTTTAGTCTTGTGATTCTAAGATTGATGGCTAATCTGCGTTCATCGAGATTGTGTTTCCCAAACTTGATCGCAATCAAAGTTTCAAAGATAAAACGAAGTTAGAATTATGAAGAGTTCATAATTGCTAAAATTAAGAAACAAAGTTCTTGATTCAATGATTGGAGATCCATGTGGAATTGTGGATGCAATTGGACTACGTTCATCGAGACCATCTATTGCTTAGTTTCGGCCACATGGACTACTTTCTTGGTATCTTGAATTAGTGCGGAATTGTGGATGCCTCATGGCTTAGTTTCGGCCGCACTTCTTGTTGTCTTGATTTGGAGATAATGACCAAAGTTGAAATAGTCTCATCCTCATAATTATAGAGAAACTAATGACACATGAATATCATGCTTAAATTAATGGAGATTAATTTAGTGGCTAAACTTGATGCGTAACATTTTTATATTATGTGCTCATAAATGTGTTATATGCTATATGTGATGAACCTTCAAAGAAAGTTTTAAGTCTTTTTGCCATGCCATGATTAAAACACTTGTTTATACATGGGTGATTTTGATGTGGGTTCGCCTCCGCGAAGTGCATTAATTTTATTCATGTATGAGCGAGATGAGGTTCATTAGTTTAATGTGGGCTTGCCTCCGCAAGGTGCATTAAATTGAATGGTTCCTATACATTTAAAATGGTTGGACTTAATTAGGCGTCAAAACGGTTTTGGGCCTAGGCAAAAGATGAGATTAAACATGTTTTTTGAAATTGAATTTCCCAAAGAATCTCATAAAAGGATCTAAGAGTCATATGGGATATGATTGACATGATTGTCTACATAATTAATTTAGTTTTGAGCGGTCCGCCTCCGTGGACTCAAAAGTTAAATTAAAGTTGGATCTTAGCCCAATTAAATTATATTATACATTGGATGTATAAGAAGGTTATATAATTTAGTGGGGGTATTTTGTTTGAAAAATACATTATTTATTTCTTTAATGAAAAACTGTACTTATTAAATTTTGGAAATTTTGCATATTTGTAGATAATGACTACTAACACTCAATCAATTTCGTTGCGATCGATCCTTGAGAAGGATAAGCTCCATGAGAATGGTACTAACTTTATGGATTGGATCCGTAGCCTAAGAATTGTTCTAAGGCAAGAAGATAAGTTGTACATTCTCGATGGGCCTCTTCCTGCTGAACCAGAACCTACTGCCCCTAGGGCAGAAAGAGACAATTACAAGAAACATCGTAATGATTCTAGAGATGTAAGCTGTCTCATGCTTGCTACTATGTGCTCAAAACTCCAACAAAGTTTGAAACATTTGGAAGCCTATGAGATAGGCGTGGAGTTAAGAGCCATGTTTCAAGAACAAGCTAGGCAAGAGAGGTACAAGACCATTGTTGCATTCACTACTTGCAAAATGAATGAAGGGCAACAAGTGAGTCCTCACATGCTGAAAATGAAAGGTTATGTAGAGCACCTTGAGAAACTTGGTTATCCAATCCCATTGGAGCTAGCCACGGATCTCATTCTTAATTCATTGCCTAAAAGTTATAATCAGTTTGTGATTAATTATAACATGCATGGAATGGATAAGAATCTCTCCGAGTTGCATGGGACGCTTAAAACTGCGGAGATGAAGATTGCGGAAAAAAGTTCTCCCGTGCTCTTAGTTCATGATGGGAAGAAGGCTGGTGCCAAAGGAAAGGGTAAGAAAGTTGTCAAACCCAAGATAAGCAAGGCAAGTGCTGCCAAGGCTTCTGAGGCAAAACCCGATTCACAAAAGGATGCAATCTGTTTCCATTGTCAAGAGATTGGTCATTAGAAACGTAATTGCAAGGCTTTCTTGGAAGAGCAAAAGAAGGAGAAGGGCAGCAAGGCTGCGTCGACTTCAGGTATCTATATAATAGATATTCTCATTTCTACCACTGATTCTTGGGTATTGGATACCGGATGTGGTTCTCACATTTGTTTAAATGTGCAGGGACTAAATAATATGAGACTACTTAAAAAGGGTGAAGTAGACCTACGCGTGGGGAATGGAGCAAGAGTTGCTGCATTAGCCGTAGGGACTTATGAAGTCACTTTACCTTCCGGATTAATTCTTGTTTTGAACAATTGTTATTATGTTCCGGATTTAAGTAAAAATATTATTTCAATTTCTTGTTTGGATAATGAAGGTTTTAAGTTTCTTATTGAGAATAAGAAATTTTCTATTTATTTAAATGATGTGCTATATGGTATTGCTAATTCATTTAATGGCCTTTATGTCTTGAATGTCAAGGATGAAAATAATGACAATGTCTATCATATAAATAAGAAATCTAAACCTAATGATGTAAATCATACCTATTTATGGCATTGCCGTCTTGGTCATATTAATGAGAAGCGCATCTCAAAACTCCATGTGGACGGACTTTTTGGTTCATGTGACCTTGAGTCATATGATACTTGCGAGTCGTGTCCTCTTGGAAAAATGACTAAGACACCCTTTACCAAGCTAGGAGAAAGGGCAAGTGACTTATTGGGGTTGATACATTCCGATGTATGCGGACCATTAAGTAGCAATGCTAGGGGAGGATTTCAATACTTCATAACCTTCACTGATGATTATAGTAGATTTGAGTATGTTTACCTAATGAAACATAAAAGTGAAGCATTTGAGATATTTAGAATATTTCAAAATGAAGTAGAAAAACAACTTGGCAAAAGTATTAAGGCACTTCGATCAGATCGAGGTGGAGAATACGTGAGTCAAGAATTTGATGATCATCTGAAGAATTGTGGAATAGTTTCACAATTGACTCCACCGGAACACCACAATGGAATGGTTAGTCACCACAATGGAATGGTTAGTCCGAGAGGAGAAATTGGACTTTGTTAGACATGGTTCGATCAATGATGAGTCAAGTTGATCTTCCAATATCCTTTTGGGGTTACGCTCTAGAAACCGCTGCTTTCACACTAAATCGTGTTCCAACTAAATCGGTTCAAAAGACTCCATATGAGATGTAGAGCGGAAAGAAAACTTGTTTATCTTTCATGAAGATTTGGGGTTGCGAAGCCTATGTCAAAAGACTTGTCTCTGACAAACTTGCACACAAATCTGACAAATGTATTTTCGTGGGATATCCAAAGGAAACTAGAGGATATTACTTTTACAACTGAGAGGACAACAAAGTGTTTGTTGCCCGAACTGGTGTTTTTCTAGAGAAAGAGTTTCTCTCCAAAGAAATCAGTGGGAGTAAAATAAATCTTGAAGAAATTCGAGACCCAGAAAATAACATTAAACCAATAGTGGAACAAGAACAAAGACCACAAGGAGTTGTGGAACCTGTTCAAAATACACAAGCAACTCGCAGATCTAGTAGGTTACGATCCGAGCCCGAGAGATATGGATTTTTCGTAACAGATAGTAATGAGGTGGAAATCATTGAGAATGATGAACCGACAACCTACCAAGAGGCGATGTCTTCTCCTGATTCGGACAAGTGGCTTGGAGCCATGGAATCCGAATTGCAATCCATGCAAGACAATCAAGTTTGGAATTTGATTGATGCACCCGAAGGTGTAAAAACCATAGGATGCAAATGGGTCTTCAAGAAGAAGACTGACATGGATGGGAAGGTGCATACTTACAAAGCTAGACTTGTAGCGAAGGGTTATAGGAAAGTTCATGGTATTGACTATGATGAAACATTTTCACCCGTAGCAATGATCAAGTCTATAAGAATTTTGCTTGCCATTGCCGCATATCATGACTATGAAATATGGCAAATGGACGTCAAAACCGCTTTCCTAAATGGAAAACTCCAAGAGGATGTGTATATGACACAACCAGAAGGTTTTGAACAAGATTTTAAAGTATGAAAATTGCAGAGATCCATCTATGGATTGAAGCAAGCTTCTAGGAGTTGGAATCTCCGTTTTGATGAATCGGTCAAAGAGTTTGGTTTCATCAAGAACGAAGATGAGCCTTGTGTATACAAGAAGATTAGTGGGAGCATAGTGCTATTCCTTATTTTATACGTGGATGACATATTACTCATTGAAAACGATATTCCTACACTTCAGTCCGTGAAGACTTGGTTAGGAAAATGTTTCGCAATGAAAGATATGGGTGAAGCCGCATACATACTTGGCATTAAGATCTATAGAGATAGATCAAGGAGGCTACTTGGTTTAAGCCAAAGTACATACATTGACAAGGTCATTAGAAGATTCCGTATGGAAAATTTTAAAAGAGGTGCCTTACCAGTGTTACATGGAGTTTCTCTAAGCAAGACTCAATGTCCTAAGACAAAAGATGAGCGTGAGAAAATGAATGATGTTCCATATGATTCGGCAATTGGGTCCATCATGTATGCCATGATTTGTACTAGGCCGGATGTATCTTATGCTTTAAGCATGACCAGTAGATACCAATTCGACCCCGGTGAAAATCACTGGATGGCTATAAAAGCGATTCTTAAGTACTTGAGAAGAACTAAAGATTCGTTTTTGGTCTATGGAGGAATGGAAGATGATCTCGTTGTAAATGCTTACACGGATGCAAGCTTCCAAACCGACAAAGATGATAGCCGATCGCAATCGGGTTTTGTGTTTATGTTAAATGGCGGAGCTGTAAGCTGGAAGAGTTCCAAGCAAAGTACAACCGCTGATTCTACAACGGAAGTTGAGTATATTGCTGCATCAGATGCTGCAAAGGAAGCTGTTTGGATTAAGAAGTTCATTACTGAACTTGAATTGGTTCCTATTATTGCTAATCCAATAGACCTTTATTGCGATAATAATAGTGCTATTTCTCAAACAAAGGAACCAAGAGCACATCAGAAATCCAAACACATACTTAGGCGTTTCATATCATTCGAGAGATCGTTTATAGGGGAGACGTAAATATATGCAGAGTACCGACTGATGACAATGTTGCAGACCCGCTAACAAAGGGACTTCCACAAGCTAAACATGAAGGTCATGTTAGGTCCATGGGTATTAGATACATGGGAGATTGGGCCTAGGGCAAGTGGGAGATTGTTGGTAGTGGTGCCCTAGGCACGTTTAATAAACGTTGTAATTGTTATCATTTATTTCATATCAATAAAGAGATGGTTTTGATTATCATTGTTGTTCATGTTTACTTATAATAATCTCCGTCCCTAGTACTTGTTAAGAATTAGTATAAAGGCTAAATGATCATGGGATGATCATGTTAGATTTATGGGTACTTGTTTGGAACAAGGTACTGGACATGACCCGCTGTATGAGATTTATGTCATGGTCTATGTCGAACATATGTCTCATATTAGTTATGTCATTTGAATCCTTAGACATGAAGTTATTATAGTCTTCCACTTGATGAACGTTATGTTTGACATATTCAAACGCTACCTTTAACCGGGTAGTTATAAAGGGTATGATTGGCATAATCGGATTCACGTAGGGAAGAATAATAAGCTAAATGGATTTGTCCCTCTTCGGAGAGATGTCAAGCTTGGGCCTCTCGTAGGAATAATGTTGATAGAAATGTTCGGCCGAACTCAAATGAATTGATTAGATCAATGTCATTTGGATTATCAACATATTCGGAATCGATAAAGTATTGAACAAAACAAGTTGACTTGTTGACCATGACTTGTGTTCAATGACATCGTGGACAAAGGGATTATGACATATTCTAAAGGAATGCGAACTTGTATCTAGTTATACTATTTGGGTAGGTATGACGGTTTGCTAGAACCTAATCATATCTTATGGATTCATGTTTGAGCCCATTGCCAACTTAGTATAATCCTAGAGGGTCACACACGATAGAACGAATCTTAAAATGACTAAATTGGAATTTTTCAGCAGTTCTGGCAAGGCGGGCGACCGCACAAAAAGGAACCTTTGGGCGGCCGCACAGTGCTGTCGGCAGGAACTTTCCTAATTCGATTAGGAGAAACTTTTGACACAAGTTTCCTATTTGGAATAGGTATTGCTTGTGTATAAAAAGGGGATTTCGGCCAGAACTTTGAGGATAGCCTTGTGTGAGTCTCCAAAGAATTTGAGAGAGCTTTATTTTGTTCCAAGACATCCTTTGATTGAAGAACAAAATAATACAAAAATAAAATTCCATATAGTCATATTAAATTGTGAAAGTGTGTTTCATAATTTTGGTCTAGCAACCAAGATCAAGAAGCTCCTTGATATTCGTTCGTGGTGTGGATACCGCTAGAGGGTGAAGCTCATCATCTTCAAAGTTCGTGTTTTTACTTTCATTGTGATCAAGCTTCAAATCTCCACCAAGATCAAAGCTAGAATTCATAGTCATCAAGGGTTAGTTTTTCCTCTATTCATATTGTTGTATTTTATTTAATCATATGAACGGATCTATGGGCTTTGGGTTTCATAAATTCTATATGCTAATTTCCGCTGCGCATGTTACCTCGAAACCCAACATGATTTTCAAGTAAATAAGTCTGCCCACAAGTCTTCTGTACATGCTGGGACCAGAAATAGGCTCACCCTTATCCACAGTAAGGGCATGATGTTGGTCCATAGGAATAGAAGAAGGCTTGCACCCTTGAAGACCAATATCCTTCAAGATATCTAAGGTGTACTTTCTTTGATGTAAACATATACCAGATTGAGATCTAGCCACCTCTAGACCTAGAAAGTACCTTAAGACACCCAAATCTTTGATTTTAAACTGAGAGTGAGGAAAAGTCTTAACTGAGTCAATGGCTTTGACATTGTTACCAGTGATCACAAGATCATCAACATAAACCAGGAGGGCAGTGAAAGTAGAGTCTTTCTTCAAAACAAAGAGAGAATGATCACTGGGAGATTCAGTAAAAACATAGGACAATAAGGCTTGATAAAACTTATAAAACCATTGCCTTGGAGCTTGTTTTAGACCATAGAGAGATTTATGTAATCTGCACACCACATGAGAGGAAGTGGAATGATGAAAATGACTGGGAATGAGATATGCAGGTGGAATAGCCATATAAACCTCTTTATTGAGGTCACCATGCAGAAAAGCATTGGTGACATCCATTTGTTGGAGAGGCCAATCCTGAGCAGATGTTAAGGCCAAAAGAGTCCTCACTGTGGTCATTTTAGCTACAAGAGCAAATGTATCAAAGAAATACACACCCTCAGTTTGTGTGAACCCTTTTGCTACCAGTCTTGCTTTATATCGATCCAAAGTGCCATCAGAATTATACTTGATCTTAAAGATCCATTTGCATCCAACTACATGTTTATCCTTGGGCAAATACTGTAAAGACACAGTTTTATTTGCTTCCAATGCATTTAATTCAGTGAGCATAGCATCTACCCATTTAGGATCTTTGGATGCTTGAGAATATGTATGGGGCTCAACAAGAGCAGAAGAATTCAGAATGAAAGAATGATATTGAGAGGAAATAGCATTATAGGAGACAAAGTTTGAAAGAGGATAAGGGGTAGAAAGAACCTGCTGTGCTGTAGACTTGGCATTAGTAAAATGAGAAGGTAGATTTGTATAATCTTGATACTTAACTGGTACAGTTCTTACTCTCACATGCCTGCTTGGAATATCATGAACAGAAGTAGATGGAAGACAGGAACTGTCATGTAAAGAAGGAGAATGAAGGGTATTAAAAAAAGGGACATGAGAGAAAGAGGATGAATCTTTGTCCATAGTAGGAGAAGAAGCAGGAGATGAACTAGAAGGAATATATTCACAAAATAGTTGATCATGAACAGAAGAAAAAGAGAGCACGGGAGAGGGAGTTGGAGATGTTTGAAAAGGAAATTGATCCTCATAGACACAACATCTCTACTAAAGAAGGTTTTGTGGGACTAAAGATCATAGAGTTTATAGACTTTCTTTCCAAAAGGGTAACCTAGGAAGACATATTTCCTGGCTCTAGCTGAAAATTTATCTCTGCCATGAGCAAGAGTGGAAGCAAAACAGAGACAACCAAACACTTTTAAGTGATTGTAATTGGGTTTTCAGAAGTGAGAGTTTCTAAAGGGGTTTTATGAACAAGAATAGAACTTGGAAGTCTGTTTATAAGATGAGTGGCAGCAAGGAGACAATCTCCCCAAAACTTGATAGGCAAATGAGCTTGTAATCTTAGAGACCTAGCAATTTCTAGAAGATATCTATTTTTTCTCTCAGCTCTACCATTTTGCTGAGGAGTGTCAATACATGTGCTCTGTTGTAATATACCAAGAGGTGTAAGAAGACTAGTAACTGAATGATTAAAGAACTCAGTTCCATTGTCTGATCTAATTTGAAGAATCTCAGCTTTGAATTTATTTTTGACCATAGCAATGAAAGAAGATAAGAAATGACAGACTTGATCTTTAGACTTCAAGAGATAAGTCCAAGTAACCCTAGAATGATCATCAACTATGGTGAGAAAAGAAGATACACCATCATAAGTAAGGGTTCTATA
The DNA here is from genome assembly GCA_026119855.1 of Campanula takesimana. Lineage (NCBI taxonomy): Eukaryota > Viridiplantae > Streptophyta > Magnoliopsida > Asterales > Campanulaceae > Campanula > Campanula takesimana. The sequence continues at coordinate 160,050 of JAOWBW010000627.1, forward strand.
AGGGCCCCATACATCACAATAAAAAAGAGAAAAAGGAGTGTTATTATGAATTTGACTTAAAGGAAAATGAACTCTAGTTTGTCTACAGAAATGACAAACATCACAAGAAGATTGATGAAGATCAAGTTTACATTGAATACTATCTATATTTTTGAGTTTATGAAGAGGAATGTGACATAGTCTAAGATGCCACAACTGAGTAGAGTGCAGTTTGGGAAGATTTACATTTGAACAATAAGGATTACCGGAATCAGCATGACTGTGGGAGCCTTCTAAAGTAGCAGGTAGAAGAAGTTTATACAAGCCTCCTTGCATTTTACCAATCCCTTTAACCTTCTTCAGTACAGGGTCCTGAAATTGACAGTGGGTGGGAAAGAACAAGAGAACACAATTGCTATCATTAGAAAACTTACTGCCAGACAAAAGATTAAAGTGAAAGTCAGGAACATATAACACATTTTGTAAGATGATGGTATCTGTCAGTTTGATAGTACCTTTATGTGTTATAGCAACAGATTTTCCATTGGGTAGATGAATGAAAGAATTAACAGGAGTAGGATTAATAAGAGAAGAAAATGAAGAAGTGATGTGATCAGTAGCTCCTGTATCTATGATCCAATAAGTGGTAGAGACTACAATGATTTATATGAATCGGTGCAACATAACTTGGAGAAGACAATATCATACCTGACAAATGTTGCTCAGGATTATCCAGTCCATTACCAGAATTGAGAAGATTCATGAGCTGATTATACTGAGTAGTAGTCAGAGTGTTGTTTGCATGAGCAGGCTCCACTATTGGATTTGGAGTGGCACTGTAGTTAGAGACATTGCCACTATTTGCATTGTCAATCATGTTGTCTCCAGTCAGTACAATGTGAGCTTGACCTTGACCATTTCTGTAAGTCCTTTATCTGTAGTTCTTTGGCATTCTAGTCAGATCAGGATTAGTACCATACAACTTGTGCCAGTCAGGATATCCATGAAGAAAGAAGCATTTGTCCTTTGAATGACTATCACCATGGCAGTAATCATAAAAAATTGACCTCTGGTCTTTCCTTTTGTGGTGATATTCCTATAACTGGCATTGCTATTATTTCCAGCTTTGCTAAACATTGCAGTAGTTAACTCAGTTGTAGAAACAGGAACATTCACAGAGGAGCTGGAGAAATTTCTTTGTTGTTCTTCTTGTAGAAAAATATTTAGGGCTTCATCAATGATAGGGAGAGGTTTAATCAACAAAATCTAACCTCTAGTGTGAGTAAAACTCTCATTCAAGCCCACTAGAAATTGAGTTAACTTCTGTAGCACTTCATAATGCTCTTGAGCTTTAATAGCTCCACATTGACAATTACAAACACACTTAAGAAATTGAAACAAAGCTCATACTCATCCCACATGCTCTTGAATTTAGTGTGATACGCAGATATTGTCAAATGACCTTGAGTAAAAGTAGAAATATCTTGATGTATTTAAAAAAATTTAGGAGCATTAGACTGGGAATACCTAGCTTTCAAATTATCCCAAATTTCCTTTGCAGTTTTGACATACACAACACTTGAAGCAATATCCACGGATAAAACATTGAGAATCCAGGAAATTACCATGTCATTGCATCAATTCTAGAGAGGAAGATACTTTGAAGTTGCTTGAGGTTTGATCGAGGAGCCATCAATCATACCTATCTTCATCTTTGCCGACAATGCTATTACCATTGATATGCTCCATTGAGCGTAATTAGTCTCCGTAAAAACTTGACTGACCAATTTCATTCCTGGATGATCATTAGGATGCAGGAACAGAGGGTTATTAGGGCTAATTTGTAGTGCAATCTCTTGAATGTCATAGAAGTCGACTTCAACATGATTTTCAGCTCGATTTTCAATGTTAGTAAAGGAATCTTCATTGTGAGGAGTTTCCACCATGATTTAGAGAGAGAAATCTTCAATTTCAGATTGAATTTGAAATTGAAGATAGATCGCAAGAACAGAAAGAATTTTTTTTTTTTGTAAAACCTGATTGATTTTGGATCAATTACAGGTCTGATACCATGTTAAATTCCAAATTGTAAGCAAGAAGAATCATGAATGAGATAGAATTAACAGAGAGAGATTTGGGGAAATTTTCTGTATTGTATTACTCAACTGAAGGTCCTATTTACAATCTTGTTATATACACGAAAGGGCTGTACATACAACTATATACGTATAGACTCCACTAACTGACTCTAACGAACTGAACAAACTAACTAACAATCTAACTGATTAATTTACACTGGACTTCCTTGGACAATCTCAGGTGTTACAAGATGCACCCTTGACCCTTGACTCTTGTGACTCAGCCGTACACACTTCATCAGATTGTTATCTCAGTCTTGTATATAAACTAAGCAATGCTCATTTGTGGAATAACAGAATTCATTTTCAATGTCAAACTTCATCTCTCTCGCTCATGTATCTTCTCAAGTTCTTTCAAGTCTAAATATCACCGACCGCCAACACGTAGCCACCCGCACCGCCGTTCACCGTCCACAAAATCAAGAAAATGTATAATACCTAATTGGTCAATTGTCCAACCGTCGGCTCCTCAAACCTTTCTCTGGTCCATAGCTAATTTTGTTTATTTGTCGTCATTTACACCATTGGCTAACAAGCTTTCGGAAATAATCAATAGAGATATGACATTGTTGGATTCATCCTCCTCTCTTTTTATCATCACATCTGTTTTTTGATTTATTGAACTATGTTTTTCCTTCAAAGCTCTTCTGAATAATCTGAAACAATGAGGGGATCTGGAAATTTGTAACAACTAGGAAATACACACTAATCAGACTTGACGGAAGGAAGCTACAGACGGCCACAAACACTGGAGATCTTGAACTGGGTTTGGTGTTTTAGCCCAGACTTTAAGGAATTGGATGATTTATGGGTGATGCTATGGTGCAAGCAAGGGTAGGAAAGTAATTTGTGTTTAGGGTCATTTAGCTGATGTGTCTGTAAATTATGGGTTTTATGGTGTCACTGTACTAAATTTATATACTCCCTCTGTCCTATCCTAAGGTCAAGAATTAAGGAAAAGGTGATATGGTGTGAATGTTGATAGTTAGGTGGGAGAGAGAAAGTGGGGTAATGGATAATTGATATGAGTACAACTTGTAGGACCCACTTACCCTTTTAGAATTTTGACTCTTTCTTAAAATGGGACGCCCTTTTAAAAAAAAAAAGACTCTCAAAATGGGAAAGAGTGAGTAATGTATTTATTTTGTTGTTGTGGTATTGTCAACTGTTTTCATGGTTGGCTTGGCTATGACTATGAATAAGGTATAACTGCGTTATGGTAATACAGTAGCTTTTTGTTTACAACTTTTAGGACATATAAGGCCTTTTGCTGCCTCCAATATAGCATTTGGACTTTTCAGGACAGCCCGATGCCGAGTGATATTTCCTAGGCCCAACCCATAAAACCGTTGGCTTGGGCTTGGGCTTGGTAGGCCATCTCCCATGCTCACACACGGACAACTGAGAGAGGCTATCATGGTAAGTTTTATGAATCCATTTTTTTTTTTGTGGACAAAATGGTAGTAAAGTGAGCTAGGTAGGACCACAAGGGCGGCAAAGCTCTCCCAACAAGATTTTAACACTGCTGCATTCCCATGCGAAAAGCACTACACCCTCCGTCCCAAAAATTGAAATGAATTTCCAGAAATATTTATTTTATTTTTATTTTTTTTGCTCTGGTGAAAAATCTGATATTTTTTTTTAAATAGTCATTTGGGTGCTTAGCTGCATGATTTCCAGGTGATAAATTTAGGCATTTACGGGCTTTGTAGTGTGCCAGTTGGAACTCGTCTACCCTCATTCCGTCAACTTTAATCTACAAAAATTGTCATTTTAGTTGTTTCAAATTAATCTACAAAATCTTAAAATAGAAACTTTTTGATACTTCTGTTCCTAAATGAGTGTCCAAATTTCATTTTAAGAGACACTGAAATGTCTACTTTTTGTGCATTTTGGTTGCAAAGATTCATATATAATCTTGTAATCTCCTTTCCAAACATTTAGTTTTGCACGTATAAAGACTGGTGAAAATAATTTGAAAAACAAAAATTAGGGACAAATTTATGTTAAAAAAAAACACTCATTTTGGGACAAATATTTTTTAAAAATGGACACTCAGGGAGTACTTTTTTAAAAAATAAAACTCACTTGTCATACTTACACAACTATCTACTTACTATTCATTATCCCACTTTCTCTATACTATCCAACTGACTCACAGTACATATTTTCAACTTTTTTTTAAATATTGTATTCAAGTTTATTTTTTAATTTAAACTGGGACAGAAAGTATTAATTTGGACTTCTTGCCTGGGTATTGTTTAGGGCTGTTCGTTTGTGGGCTTGAAGTATTAGACTATTAGTATATCCAACTGACTCACGATACATCTACTCCTCCGTCTCGGTTTAAAGTTTTTAGTTTGACTTTACACGCTTATTAATAAACCAAGGCATTTTTAAGTCAAGAATAATAGTGTATGGAGGATATAATTGTCCATTCATAAAGCAAATAGGTGAAAACTAAATGGATAAGTGATGGTTTTTTTCTGTAATATATGAACTTAATGAGGATAATGATGTCCAAAACACTATTATGTTGGGAAATTGTGTTGTATCCGTGCAATTCATGCCCATACAATTATGATAGTGGTGAGACACAACAACCATGCATACGAATAATATGAAAGTAATCAACAAGAAAAGAACACAATATTTGTTAACCCAGTTCGTCAACAACAATGACTACATCTGGGGGCACTGCCAAGCCAGGATATTTCACTAATATCACAATCTGTGTCTGTTTACAATAAAGCCTACCGCTCTATATCGCAAGGAGATAAATTCTCCATGTAAACACTCCTATCACACATAAAACCCTAGACATGCTTAAGGGCTAGCACTCACTTGGCTCTCTTTGTGACTCACAGATTCTCTCTAGCTATTTTTCTCGTGTACCAAATATTATGGTGGCTATCACAATATATTTATAGGTATACCAAAACCTAATCCTGATAAAAAACTAATGAGGTGGTCTCCCATGAGAACAAGGGGATCCGTCTCATGCATGAGACGAGTCGCCCCATGACCCATGGGCCGAACCCGCCACGTGGTAGCCTCCCAGAGCTCCAATTTTCTTTTTTTTTTTTTTTTTTTTTTATATTAGTTTTTCGGCTTTTCCGTCGTTGACCAAAAGTAATAGTTACCATAACTTAATGTAATGACTGAATACATATAAAGTAATATTGTTCATAAGTAAACGTAACACCTGTTTTACAAAAACAAAAGCTCGTTTTACCCATTTTTTCAAATGTAATACTAACTATAATTACATGTAACCCAAGCAATATCTAAATGTAATTATCATTTATACTGAAATGTAATAATGCTTTTGCAAAAATGTAAAATATTGTGTATTTTGATTTATTTTTTTGAAAAGTAACAACTCATATATATGAATGTAATTGTTTGTACAAGTAAATGTAACACTTTAATAAAAGAAATTATAACATATTTCTATATATAATGTAATACTTTTACATGTAACACTAATCAAGTGTTTTTAGCTCTAAAAATGTAAATGGTTGAATTATTACTTTTTCTATACATATGTGTTACAATTATGTATAAACATTATTACATATAAGTAACACGTTCGTTACATTTTAGTTGTAATAAGTATTCCTTTTGGCAAACGAAAAAAACATAAAAAAAACACTGTTACTTTTCTATATATATATATATATATTACTTTTATGTATACAAACTGTTACTTTATATGTATACAGTCATTACATTATGTTATAGTAACTATTACTTTTGACAAATCGAAAAAAAACCAAAAAAAAAAAATATAAAAAAAAATAAAAAAAATTGGGCCTATGAGAGGCTGCCACGTGGCAGGGTCGCCCTTGAGTCCTGGAGCCAAAAATAAAAATAAAAATTGGGCCTATAAGAAGTTGCCACGTGGCATGGGTTGCCCCGTGGGTCATGGAGTCGGTTCAATGGCCGAGTCATGGGTTGGGTTTTGAGTCGAAATGACCCGTCTCATAAATGAGACGGGTATGTGTGTTCTCACTTGAGCCTTTGTCAAAACTAATTATCAGAGAGAGACGGAAGGAGTATAGTTAGGAAATTAATTCCAGGAGGAATTAATATTCTTTATGTCATTAACGTGGCCAGCAAGTTGAATCTTATAAGGAGACACACTGATCAAAGTCAATTTATTAACCAACTCCACTCACGCATGACCCAACTCCAGACCTCTGATGTTCGACCGATTCCTTCCCCAGGTTCGGCCGAATCTTCTCCAGGTCTGCATCACTCCGTTCCGATTTTGACTCTTCGCTCCATGGTTTTGATCTTTTCCTCGGTTTTGACTCAAATCCCAACATATTCATCCTTTTCCATTTAAATAATAAAGCAACTAAGAGCCTTAAATTAGACATACCAAAAAGGAAAGTAAGAACCTTAAACTGAGACGGAGAAAGTAGTATTTACTAAAGAATCAAAGATGGACAGGTAAATAAATATGAGTGGCTACTGATACTTTTTATGTATGTGATTGTGAGTGGAGAGAGATGGCTAGACCACCACCGGTGATGGTGGCCGGAGGAAGAACAGGAAGTTACAAACAAGTTGATGGATAAGAAGGAGAAGTTAAATATGATTTGATAATAACCATCATTTTTTACATTACATGCTAAACTCTATTTATAATGCCCAAATGGGCTTACATAGTAACTGCCATTGTAACTGGCATATTTAGGGCATACATAACAATATATTCTATTCAACTCGTACACGGAACTCTTGTGAAGTGGCCGAGTTGAAGAAATCGAGCATGTAGTAGATGTAGTGACGAGAAATTGAAGTAGATGCAGTGACGAGAAATTTGTCAACAATGGACATTGATTAATCGTCGAGTATGTCTTGGAGAATCGTCTGAGTGGTTTTTCAACCCAGAAAACTGCATGTATTTTGAACACGATTCCGAGTAGTTTTTCAACCCCAAAAAATCACATTTTGAACACGTGACACTACCCCTCAATTCGTACACGAAATTTCTTATGGCGTGTTCGAATTGGAAAGATCAAGTGAGTAATTTCTTCAACGAACCCGTCCTTTAAACAGGTCCAAATTGAGAAGCCCAAGTAGGAGCCGACCCCGAAAAGCATTCTCAGACATGGCGATTTGGAAGTACTCCATTCTTCAGGAACTTCCACATATAACTCCACAAACTACTAATTGAATTCATGAAGCATATTTGAAACAAAATCATCTTTACTTTGATGATCAAAACACTCATTTTGCAACTAAGTCATTAATTCAACTTAACTGAAAAATGGAGAGTGCTACTATTCACACCCGCAAAATTGTTGAATAAACCCGCAATGACAATTCTTTCAAAAATGCCATCAATCAAAATGTCCATACTAACCCTCTTATAATACACCCTCAATAGGTTTTTCTTTTCATTTTCTTTACTCTGTTACATTTGGGAAACCATTTTTCAACACCAATGTATCCACCACCATCACTACCACTGGTGCCACCACCATCGCCAGTTCGCCACTGCAGCCACCGTCCCAAAACCACCATTATCAAACCACAACCTTAACACAACCCAAAATGATAAGACAATTATTATTAATTTTAAATCCTCAACCTCAAATTTGTTCAAAGATCTCAAATGGGAAGAATAAATTAAATTACCAATCAAAGAACTCCCATGCTCAACCACCACTCCTCTGCTGCAACTACCGCCAGTAATTGAAGAAGAAGTAATTACTGAAACCATCGTCCCCAAAATACAAAGAGAATTCGGACGTGGATGACAGTGGTGGTCATCAAATTCAAGAACATACTCAAACCTAAACCTAGAGCACAAAATACCCCAGAATTATATCAGATCTGTGCTAAAAGATGGGGTGGAGAATGACACCGACATTCATAGGATCTTCACTGACCAACAACGGGCTCTGTCGCTGAAACTATGGGAAAAGGAGGAAGAGGGGCAAAATAGAGGGTGTTGGCCATGGCAGCACCTGGGTTAGGGAAGATACAGGGACGGGGATGGGGGACATCGCGGGAATCATTTTGGGTTGGGTATGGGGTGAGGGGCGAGAGAAGACGTGCAAACAAAATGGAGATGGAAAAGTGGGAGGGGATCGTGGGAGGATGGGGGAAGAGGGAGGGAGAGGTTGTATAGTTTTTTTTCTTTTCCCTTCTTTCCACTGAATAACATGTGTTAACAAATTATAACACATTTAATTCCCGTGAAAATTATCGTTAGAATGCAGATGGTGTTGTGGGTGAGTGGTTAATTTAAATGGGTATATAATTATGAGTTTAAAAGGGTAAAATTGGAAAAGAGGTGGTATATTTAGTGTTGATTGGATAATTATATTGGGTAAGCTTAGTATTGCGGGTTTATTCAGCAATTTTGCGGGTGTGAATAGTAGCGCTCATTTAAAGACTTCCAACCAAGCCATTATAACTTGCTTATTGGGAAAACAGGAAAATGGATAGTTGGTTACTGAAAAAGAGATGGAAACGAGATATTCCCAACATATTGGGCATTTGGAGGAAATTGTATGCAAGTTTGAAGCACGCTTGTTCATACTTGTAAGAATTGAAAGAAACAATCTGATTTGAAGAAAAAATAAGAATAAGAATTGATTGACTGAAGTCATGATTAAATGGAGAAGAATCTTTTAAGAGAATTGGTGAAACTTAAAGTAGTGACCGAGAATCAAAAAGATCTAAAACCGAAGAATAATACTAGGGGCACAAAAAAATCACAAGATCTTGCTCACAAAATCCTAGGTGTAATAATTTTATTGGTCTTTTTAAGTAGAGTGTGGCGGGTCCATTATCGATGCAACCAATAAAATATCGCCACCTCATGTTGTGAGCAAGATTTTGTGACCTTATTTTGTGGCCCTAGCATTGCTCAAAACTGAAATGGAAAATTCAAATAGTTGGTTTTGGGGGAAACTAGTTCCTCCATAAGTTATAAAAAGTTAACTTTTTAACCCTTAAACCTTAAACCCTAACCCTAAATCCTAAACCCTAAAATTTAAACCCTAAACATTAACCCCTATAAAAACATGATTTTTTATAACTTATGGAAAAACTAGTTTCCCCCAAAATTTTCTCAAATTGAAATAAGAAAGAGAGAGGTTATAAGAGTGACCCAGAATGGATAGAGCCCAAAGTCTCGACATCTTGAATTTTACCGAGGTTCGATTTCACTCCAGGAATTCAGACATGGAAGAAGACCCTATAATACTCTGATGGTTGGCAATTTACAGAGTTGGAATCGGAATTTCATCTTCATGAAATCTCAAAAACTCCGTTGTTGAAGACTGAGTCAACAAACAACTGCAGATTGATGAGACTTGAGACTAATGGGGATTTTAAGATTCAAACGATACGTTTGAACAACTTAACGAGATCAAAAACATTTCAACTTTCAAACGATAAGTTTGAACAACTTAACGAGATCAAAGTAAGAACCTTAAACTGAGACGGAGAAAGTAGTATTTACTAAAGAATTAAAGATGGACCGGTAAATAAATATGAGTGGCTACTGATACTTTTTATGTATGTGATTGTGAGTGGAGAGAGATGGCTGGACCACCACCGGAGATGGTGGCCGGAGGAAGAACAGGAAGTTACAGACAAGTTGATGGATAAGAAGGAGAAGTTAAACATGATTTGATAATAACCATCATTTTTTATATTACATGCTAAACTCTATTTATAATGCCCAAATGGGCTTACATGGTAACTGCCATTGTAACTGGCATATTTAGGGTATACATAACAATATATTTTAACACTACCCTTTTATCACCAGTTGCCTTTAAGGTGGAGTCTTCAATACTCCCTCCATCCCAGCTCCAATCGTAAAATTTGTCGTGCCCGCGAACTAAAGAGGAATACTCCCTCCGTCCCACTTCACTTGACACCTATGAGGTGGCACAATATTAAGGAGAATGAATAAAATAAAGAAAATGTGTGGTAGAAAATGAAGAGAGAGAATGAGTGGGGAAAATAGTAGTGTTGATTGAATAAATTGAATGGTGAAAAATGAAGAAAAAGAATGAGTGATGGGGTAGAATGAATATAAAATTATAAAAATTACTCCTTCCGTCCCGCCGGAAATTGCAAAAAAAAAAATATGGCACAACCCAAAATAAAATAAGTATCAAGTGAGAATGACAAGAGGGAGTATATAATAAGTAATAAGGTGTTGTCTCCACAGGAACCAAGGAAGGATATATAATAAAGTGTCGTGAGTACGTATATTACGGCAGAAAAATAGTACTCCTTCCGTCCCAATTTAAAGTTATTAGTTTGACCTTGCACGAAGATTAAGAAAAAGTAAATGTTGTGAGTATGAAAAGTAAAGTGGGAGAGAGAAAGTGGGTAGGGAGTTTTTGTTGTGAGAATGACAAGTGGGTCTCACTTTCCAATTTAGGTAATAAAGCAAAGTAAAAACCTTAAATTGGGACAAACTAAAAAAGAAAGTAAGAACCTTAAAGCGGGACAAAGGGAGTATGTACTGTATAGTTGATTTGAGTATGAAAAGTGAATTAAATTATTTTTAAAAAGTTTTACTATTTTTATTTTTAAATGAATATTCAAAAGTATTTTTAAATATTCATATTAATCCCAAAATAAATGTGTAGGAGTAATTTCAAATATTCATTTAAAATTTAGAATAGAAGGAGTACTGAAATACTCCATCCGTCCCGAAATGATCTTCTCATTTGTCATTTTTCATTGTCCCAAATAGTTATTCATGTTTTTATAATTTAGGCTTAAATGTGCATAAACAAAACAAGACTAGTGAAGCAAGTGTTCATATCCTTAAAAAGTTTGAATAGTTAAATGTGAAGATTATTTTGGGACGGAGGGAGTCGTAGTAGAGTGGATCATAGGTTGTCCATGAAAATGTGAATGTTAAGATGAGAGTTGAAGACTTAGAAGTCAAAAGTGAAGCGTCACAACGTCTATCATCCGTCCTTCCGGGAGAGGAACTATCATAACGTTGGTGTTAAAAGTCTTCCAATCTTGGACTATTCTATTTCTCCATCACTCAATATTACGCGCAAACAAAATATTTTACAGAAGTGTTATTTACATAAAGCAATTTAATAATCTTGTTTATAAATCAATTTCCTTCTAGAAATCAACATTTACCGTTAAGAAGGGGATGTAAATATAGTGGTGAAGCCCCTTTATGTCCTTGAGGTCATTCGACCGCCCTTGTACTCCATCCATTTTAAAATGATTGTCTAAAAAAAATTAAATCTGTTTGACCAAAAATAAATTTGAAATATTTCATTCATTCATTTAGGGACAGAGCTACTATGTCAATTATGTCAATTTTAGTAATTTCATTTTTTTTTTGACATTTTAATATTAAAATTGATGAATTTATGCATTTGAATTTTGATCCTCATGATTTTGAAAAATTATTGTACTAAATTATTATTTTGATTATCATTTACACTAAATTTGTATACCCCATTAATTATCATACTTATCTCAAAATCAACTCTGACTCCCTTTCCGATTTTTTATTTTTTTGATTTGGCCACCAGATGTAATCACAACAAATAATTGCACTTAATGGTTTGGAATCATCATTTTAGTTGTTTATGTTATGATTTTAGTAATAATAATTTTATGTTAAAATCTCAAGAAAAACTTGTTTTCATCCCTTAATGTAAAACACAATCTTTTATTGTAAAACATGTTTTACACATCTCTTAGTGTAAAACACGTTTTTCATAAGACTGACTCTAATTTTATTGGTAGCATTTATAAATATAAGCATGATATGCATTGTGATTGCTCTCTCATTAACATCTTCAACTTTCAGATAAGTAGGTTACTTAGCATGGTATCAAAGAGTCGAGATCTCATGTACAACTTTTATGTGCCATTTCATGTACCACTTGCAATCCAACCGTTCACATGTTTGCATAATATTACGATAATACACATCTCAGTAACTGTGAGCCATTATATCACTTGTGGCACATGAAGTGGCACACAAAGTGACACAGAGGATTTGAACTCGGTATCAAAGCTTTAAGTTTGGCAAAGATTTGAGTTTGAATCTTCCCGCTAGCATTAATTCTATAAAAAAAATTCAAAGGGTATGTATTAACCCTATTGCACCTGTGTAGTAAATCCACGTATACATCTAAGGGGAAGTGTTAATATGAGCGTGCTATATATTGTGCATGTTCACCCTAACAGCTTAACCTTTTAAATGAGTTAGTCACTTAACAGCATAGCCTCTAAATAAGCGTCATCCGCTAGATGGGTTTGTCTTGTGTAAGTAAGTCCTCTTTGAATCTCGTTTCATGTCTAGAATCCAGACGAGTCTCTTCAAATTTAGAGAGAGAGAATTGTGTCACAGGTTAAATAATCCTTATCATTATCATATAAAAAAGTTATTTGATTATTATACAGTCTAACTGCATAAGCTCTAACTGTCCGGCCTGACCACATAAGCTCTCATGGTCTTACCGTTTCAGTATAAATCATTCGACTTTGGAACTCACTGGGAAACTTCCTAGTCAATCCAGTCAGTCATCCTCTCTCTAAACTCCAAAAGTCTTTAGTCAATTTCTATGACCAAGTCTCCCAAATTAATAAACAATGCAATGGCCACTTTTGAAATCGTTATTCCAAACTTGGTCGGCAAGGTACTCGCATTAACTATTAACAAAATCTCACGGCAACCTAGGATTGTTCCGCTCCTTCTCGCAGCCACTTGCTGCGCACCGTTGGATCCAGTCATTCCTTTTCCCAGATCGTGACACATGTCTTCCTTAAAAAAAAAAAAAAAAACTCCAATAACTTTAAAATGTTATATCTTGAGATTTATAACTCAGAAAAATAAAATAAAATACCGTTGTGTTCGTCTCGACGAGACGAATAAAACTACATAGTTCATGATATGGTTTTTTTTTTAAAAAAAAAATATATATTTTTTTACACAAAAATTTTGAGTTGCTTGTCAGCTGAATGTAACACTCTGTTCCAGTAAAAGTAACAGTTTCATATTCAAAAAGTAACACTTTTACAGTAAAATGTAACAGCAATTTTACAAAAAAAATTAAATTGTTTTGATAGTTTTTGTGGTTAAAAAAAGTAATATTTGAAGTGTAACAAAGTGAATATATGATTATAATTTTTTATATTGATGAATGTAACATTTTTATTCAGTAAATGTTAATTTTCTTCTTTAAAAAAAGAGTAAAAATTCATATTTATAATCGGGTTTGTATTTCAATTGTTACTTTCTCAATAAAAAATTGTTACATTTTCAGATATAATGTTACATTTAAGAATATAATCTGTTACAATTGAGGAAAAAAATATTACATTCATTTTTTATAAAATGTAACATTAGTTTAGTTTGTTAATCTTATGTTAATTTGGAAAAAAAAAAAAGTGTTACATTCTTTTATAAAAAGTGTGACATTAGTTTAGTTGTCAATCTTTATTTTATCTTAATCTAGTGCAGCAAAATTGTGGTACATTTAAAAAAAATGTGTTACATTTGAAAAAAAAAAGTGTTATATTTGAAAAAAAAAGTGTGTTACATTCCTTTATAAAAATTGTGACATTAGTTTAGTTGTCAATCTTTATGTTATTTTTAATCTATTGCAGCAAAATTGTGGTACATTTTGAAAAAAAAAGTGTTACATTTGAAAAGAAAAAAATGCTATATTTCGTTATAATAAGTGTTACTTTTGTTGGGAGGAAAAAAAGGTTGGGGGTGGCAACAAAAAAAAAAAAAAAAAAGAGGAAGGTCGGCTCCTGTCGCACGGTGCAACCGCCGAGACCGCCTCTTTAACTATACTCTCCATCACAATTTAAAGTTTTTTTTTTTTTTTGATAGTTTTGCACATTTATTAAAAAATTAGTTAACGATGTGTATTTAACAGTAAGGGGATTGGTGATTATTTTTATTTTTAGCAAAGTAATGACTTTTGTTTTTGTGACTCTACAAACATAATAACGACAACCAGCTTACTACATTCCATAATAAATGTACAAAACAATATAAAACTTATTTTGAAATGTACCAAAAAAAAAGTACTCCTCTGCTTTTTATAAATGTCCATTGTAAAAAAAAAATGTCTAAAAAAAAATGCCTTTTTAGCAACAAATTATCCTCTATATATATTTTTTTACAAGAATATGTATGATTCTTTGCCACTAAATTATATTAAAAATAAAGATTATCAATATATATCTTAAAATAAAATTTAGATATTCGTTTATAAATATGAATTAAGTAGGGGTGTGCAAAAATACTCAAAACACCGAGAACCGTACCAAAACCAAAATTACCGCACAAAAAATATCAAAACCGACGATAGTATTAAGTGTGCGATACTTGATTTTAATAGAACCAAAGTTTCGTTTTGGTTATGGTTTGTTAAAGTACCAAACCGATATCCTGTCCTGAACCGATAAATTAAAACTACGTCATTTTATATATGTGCGTGTGCGTGTGCGTGTGCGTGTGCGTGTGCGTGTGCGTGTGCGTGTGCGTGCGTGTGCGTGTGCGTGTGTGTGTGTGTGTGTGTGTGTGTGTGTGTATAGGAGATTGCTCAAATGAGAACCACAATTGTGTGAGAACAATGAGAACCAATAACCACCATTAGATTAAAATAGTTGAATGGTTCAGATTAAGAGGCAATATGAAGGAAAAGCGGTGGCATTTTTGAAATTTATCTAAACTTTGAGGTAAAAAATGAGCTGGGCATTCCCTCTTTCTTTGGCTGAGTCACATGTGAACCAATAAGGGTCTGCCACGTCATCAACCAAAATTTCATTTAAATTTCAAAATGAAATATCTCAATAATTATAATTCGAAAAAAATCCGAGAACACTGATTTTTTCATCTCGGAAAGACGAATAAAACTACATCCCTGAAGATAGGGCTTTGAAAAAAAAATTGAACCACAATGAAATTTTTAAAATACACATTGATACACTAGCTAGTTACCTACTGTATCCAAGTGCAATGTTCAAAATTTAGCTATTGTATCTAAGTATAACTAACGTATATAAGGAGAACATTCAAAATTTATATATTGTATCCAAGTGTATGAACTGTATCCAAGTGCAATATTCAAATTTTAGCTGTTGTATCCAAGTGAAATGATCAAAATATAGTTATTGTATCCAAGTGCAATGTCTAAAATTTACCTACTGTATCCAAGTGTATCTAATGTATTCAAGTGCAATGTTTAAAATTTAGCTATTGTATTTAAGTGTATCTACTGTCTCAACGTGCAATCTATATAATATATGAAAGCAGAAACATTTCCTGCTCCCACATTGCGCCACCTCATAATACCACTTGGCATCATTCTACCATTCTATTGGTCGGCACATTTTGAGGCTTTCAACATTGAAAAAAAAAAAGTACTAAAAAAACCTTCTACAGATCTCAGCTGAATCAATTAAGATTTGAAGATTTCAGGAAAAAAAAAACGAAATATCCTAACTTCTACAATTTCGGCTTATGAAAGATTAGATTTGAAATTTGAATTTATATTTTACTATTCTAAGTGCATGAAAGATTGATCAAATATTTATTTTTGGTAATTATTAACCTCAGATTTAAATATGCCATTTAGAATATTTGACCACACCAAATATAACGTGAGAAGTTTTGATAACTTTCCTTTCTTTTATCCGAAATTTTCAATTCAAAATAACTAAAATCTAAGATAATTAAGTTTTGATAATTCAAAAATGATAGTGAAATCCACATCTCCTAATATAACGTCAAATCATCCATAGCAAATATAACGTCACATGCTAAATTAAATTGACTTCTTTTTTCTACATTATTTAAATTTTAATCAAAATGTTTATATTTAATTCAAATTTAAATCATGTTAAAATAAATTATACTCCCTCTGTCCCGCCCGACTTAGGATTCTTGATCAAGCAATTGATACTTTGACCAATAATTTGAAAAAAAATAATTATCTTAATGAAAATCTAAAAATAGTTATTTAGTTTATTATTAATCGTGATATAATAACAAGTTTTAAATTTTTATTAGCATCATTATATTTGTTCAAAATATAAATTGTTCGACCAAGAATCCTAAGTCGGATGGGACGGAGGGAGTATGATCCTAAAACCTTGCAATATTGAACAATACTCACACTATCCCGTACTTTCACTTCAAATTAAAGTAGTAAATATATATCTAAAAGTTACATATCTTAGAGATCAGCAAATCTTAATGTTATTAATGATAATGATAAATATTAATGTTAGTTTTGGAGATAATATAATAAAATTCTAAGATAATGATATTTCAAATTTGAAATAATTAGATACTACATTCAATTAATTACCAATTACAGTCTATAAAGTCATCCGTCCTTCACTCCTCTTTACCACAACCCAAACAGAAAACTTAATTAATTGAGAATTGCAATATGGTCATCAAAATCAAATAATAGCTATTTGATATTTTAGAAATGAGAACATATACTAATGATTCCTCCTTATATGTTAAACATATAAGCATATAGTCCAACGTTGACACCTTAATTAATTGCCTCTTATTTTTTAGAACAATATACTATAAGTCTATAACGGCACATTTCTAACCTAAAAATGAAGGCAAATAACTGATATTTCCTACATACAATCCTGAATCCTCAAGTGAGATTTTTTTTATTTATTTTTTGGCTACATGCCATGTTGTTTCAAATGATACTAATATAAAACAGGGTTTACGACTAATACTTTGTTTTTCCTTGTTTTTTCTTTTAGGATGTCACTAACCAGGAGATGACTTAACTGTTGATATACCTAACATAATTGATGTTCTCTTATACCAATTTTATGCTGATGTCAATGATCTCCCTCAAGTTTACATGGCTTAAAGCTTTTGAAATTTGCAGATGACTTAATTGTTGATATACCTAACATAATTGATGTTCTTGAATTGTGTAAAACTGTGAATTCATGGAAAATGAATTATATTATTTAAATTATTTAAATTTTAAATGGTAGGTGAATTGTTTGAATAAGTTTATAAATAACTCTACCATCAAAACTAAGATGAACATTAAACATGCAGATGTTCCGAATTGCATCTCCACAATAATCTTCATTTTTATTTGTTATAAGAGACATTTTCTTAAAAGTCCCTCTCTATCAATATATAATATTTTGAAATAATATATTAGTAAACCCAATATAAAAATTAGATTTTAGGGCAATATAGATGTGTAGTGAGGGTAAGATATAATATACATCGACATTCTACAACAAATGCACTAATATATAAGTAAATGCATTGACACATATAAATAGATGAACTGATTTTTACTTTAACTGAACAACTTAGTCTAAAAACCCAGCTTTTTAAATCTGTGAAAAAATGATTTTTCATAGCACGAACTCATATTTTTTATCGTATGCATGAAATGATTTTTACTTTAACTCAGCTCATATTTTTATCGTATGTACGAACTCAAATTGACTAAACTAATCATTTCTCACAAAGTAGTATTTTAAGTACTTAAGCCAATTGTTCTTAAAAAAAAAAAAAACTATTTAAGGCGATTGAAGTAGTGTTTAAAAGTTAGTGGTTGGTTGTTTTCTTAGGAGAAGTTTTCAAGTAGATCTTACACTTTAATTTTAAAGAAAGTAGACGTGATATTGTGTATATTTTCATTAGTCCATATAGGAAAGACATGGCAAAAATTACTGTTTTTTGTTAAAATCAATGAAATGTTATTTTTTATAACACATTATGTTATAAAAGTAACAAAATTTGATAGGTTTTGACGGTTCTGGCACTGGTCCGCATAGGTACGGGCCCGGGACCGTGTATGGTTATGGTTCCACATGGTGGAACCCTCGAGTCGCGGGTTTTGATTAGGAGAAACTGGAACCGAACCTCATCAAACATGGGTACAGTTCGGACGGGTCACGGGTCTTGCACGGGTCCGGCTCTTACGTGTCCAATCCGATTTCGATTCCACGGGTCGTAACGGGTCCGGGTTAGCCATGTCTAATTTAGGATTTGAAATTCATGTGAGTTGCATAAACTAACAAAAACAAATATTCACCCTATGTGTGTGTGTGTCTATACATACATACATACATATATATATATACATACATATATATATATATATATATATATATATATATATATATATATATATATATATATATATATATATATGGTCGTGCTTCTGTGAGAACCTAAATATCGTGAGAACCATGAGAACTTGGATACATTAGGTAAAAACTAATGTATCCAATGGTTCACTTGGATACATTACGTAAAAACTAATGTATCCCATGTGCACTTGGATACATCATTGAATATATTAAGTTCTTACGGTTCTCACGATATTTAGGTTCTCATTTGTGCACCTACCTATATATATCAAAATTAGTTCCTCGGTTTTTAGAGTTAATAGGTCATACTTCCTTTTAACTTTTAAAATTTAATACTCCAGCCAAAGATTTTTTATTTTATATTATAATCAATTATTTATTTCTTTTTTATTGGTCAGGAATGTTCCATTCGAAAAGTCTCATTCTTAAGAATGTTTGCTTTAAGCAGCTAAAGGATATTATTCGCTCCATTCATTAAGGAAGAATGGGATGACGCTACCAGCCTACCACTCTCATTGTTCTCAAGAGGGGAGAACGATGCTGATTTGGCAAATGGTCAAAAAAAACAACATGTCACCAAGGGGGCTTTTCATCAAAACTCTCTTGATTAACGCCTAATTCATGTCGAGTAAACCGCATTCATATATTTCCCTTAATTGATATCAAGTTAAGTCAATATTTTATATAGAAAACCAAAATCTTCATTCCTACAAGCAACATTTAACTTTTATACTACTATCTTGGTGATTTTTACTATTTGTAAAGATATGATTTAACACAATGTCATTTAAAAGCCTTTTCATATGTTCTCCAGATTTTGACTCGAGTGAGCGAAAAAATAGCAACCAATGATTGAGGATATGCATCTGTTTTAAAGTAAATTACAACTATAGAACACAACAGTTTTAAAATAATAATATATGGAGCATACAAATGAATATTATATTTGACTCTATCAACACTTTTAAGGAATAATCTTTTTTTGTTGGTTTGTTGTTTACACTATATTTGGTGGCAGATAAAAAAGTGCAACATTTATCATGTGAGATTGGAAGTATTTTTTTTTTATGGCGAATCCCTTACAAAATCATCTAATAACCCACCAATGAGGATGAAACATCTACATAAAATCATCAAAATATTATTCAAATTGATCTCATTCGTGGTGGAATATTAATACCATACATCAGTTAAATAGGCTAAGAATATCACAGCAATAAAGAAAAGAACAAATTCAAGTTCAAATTGAATTCTTACTAAAAATAGATAAAGTTGACTCAAACTATACCTATTTTAAATCTTCTTCAAAAACATAATTCAAATTTTGATTTTGAATTTTAAATCCTTTTAGGGCAATATAGATTTGTTGTGAGGGTAAGATATAATATACATCGACATTCAACAACAAATGCACTAATATATAAGTAAATGCATTGACACTTATAAATAGATGAACTGATTTTTACTTTAACTGAACAACTTAGTCTAAAAACACAGCTTTTTAAATCCGTGAAAAAGTGATTTTCCATAGCACGAACTCATATTTTTTATCGTATGCATGAAATGATTTTTACTTTAACTCAACTCATATTTTTATCGTATGCACGAACTCAAATTTACTAAACTAATCATTTCTCACAAAGTAGTATTTTAACTACTTAAGGCAATTGTTCTTTCAAAAAAAAAAAAAACTATTTAAGGCGATTGAAGTAGTGTTTAAAATTTAGTGGTTGGTTGTTTTCTTAGGAGAAGTTTTCAAGTAGATCTTACACATTATTTTTAAAGAAGTAGACGTGATATTGTGTATATTTTCATTAGTCCATATAGAAAAGACATGGGAAAAAAAAAAAACAGTTTTTTGTTAAAATCAATGAAATGTTATTTTTTTTAACACATTATGTTATAAAAGTAACAAAATTTGACGGTTCTGACACTGGTCCGCATAGGTACGGGTCCGGGACCGTGTATGGTTACGGTTCCACATGGCGGAACCCTCGAGTCGCGGGTTTTGATTAGGCCGGAACCGAACCGCATCAAACATGGGTACAATTCGGACGGGTCACGGGTCTTGCACGGGTCCGGCTCTTACGGGTCCAATCCGATTTCGATTCCACGGGTCGTAACGGGTCCGGGTTAGCCATGTCTAATCTAGGATTTGAAATTCATGTGAGTTGCATAAACTAACAAAAACAAATATTCACCCTGTGTGTGTGTGTGTATATATATATAGTCGTTCTCCTGTGAGAACCTAAATATCGTGAGAACCATGAGAACTTGGATACATTAGGTAAAAACTAATGTATCCAATGGTTCAGTTGGATACATTACTTGGATGCATTAGGTAAAAACTAATGTATCCCATGTGCACTTGGATACATCATTGGATACATTAAGTTCTCACGATTCTCACGATATTTAGGTTCTCATTTGAGCACCTACCTATATATATATATATATATCCAATTATGAAATACTCAGGATATTAAAATTGAGTAAGCGGAGATTAAGAAATATGAAAATAAAATATACTTATGAAATTTAAAATATATTATTGAAATTATTTTTAGTAGTATATTAATTGCAATTTTGAATTTTATATTTATATATATGATATTTTGTCATCTTTATTACAAGCCACAAAATTGCATGCATATGATTGGAAAGTTAATACTTCAGTGAAAATTGAATCTAAGATAAATAACTAAAACATTTTTTTTGTAGAGGGGACGGACAAGGTATATGCCCTTCATATGCTACAATGAAGTAACATTTGAAATTAGAACACAAGAAGGATATTAGAGTGGTAATTGTTCTATACGCTATCTAAGACTGATAAAAGAATTGTGCGTTAATTTATGGTAGCGAGATATGTGTTAGTACTTATTATGATTAGTTTTAATTGTTTAATTATATATGCTACTTTATTAGAAATAATTAAAATATTTTCTCTAAATTTCAAAAAAAAAAATTAGAAATAATCAAAAAATATGGGGAGGGGGAGTTGAAGGTTAAAGCCTTGATATAAGCTAAAAGAACTAATTGTTTTAAAAGATGGGCACGACATGAATATTACCCGGGCAAGCTTTGTAGCTTAAAACATGATCGGTGATCAAGTACAATGGTTCACGTGAAACGGCGATACGTTTTTTTACTATTGGTTTTGCACTAAAATAATTATATTTGGTTTTCGAATGTATGTTGAATAATAGTGGGGTTAGATAACTTTTGAGAATGAGTGATAATCATTTTCACAAATAAAACGGGGCAAAATTTTTTTTAGCATAAATAAAGGTATAAATTCATTTATTGTATTAAGATCCACAACAATATTCTTCTCTTTATTATTTTTTTTTTACAATATATAAGCTAATAGTACTTTTTTTCTTTAAAATAAAATGGATGTACGTTTTAGCTTCGTGTTAAAAGAATACATATTAAGCAACCAAACTGATGAGGATAAAATCAAACATAATAATTTTTTTTATAAATATTTCATGCCCCGTCGAATTTCGACGGGTTACTCACTAGTATTCAAAATATAGCTATTGTATCCTAGTTTATCTACTATACCCAAGTGCAATGTTCAACAAACACTTGGATACATTACCTAACTAACTACTGTATCTAAGTGCAATGTTCAAAAATTAGCTTTTGTATCCAAGTATATATAATGTATCCAAGTGAAATGATTAAAATTTAGCCAATGTATCCAAGTGTATCTACTGTATCCAATTGCAATGTTCAAAATACATTTGGATACACTAGCTAACTAGCTAATGTGATTAAACAATTGACATTGAGTACAATGGTTCATTATTACCTTCTCTTTCTCCACACTTGGATACAGTACCTAACTAACTATTGTATCCAAGTGCAATGTTCAAAAATTAGCTATTGTATCCAAGTATATATAACGTATGCAAGGGAAATGATTAAAATTTATCCAATGTATCCAAGTGTATCTACTGTATCCAATTGCAATGTTCAAAATACAAATGGATACACTAGCTAACTATCTAATGTATCTAATAACAATTGATATTGAATACAATGGTTCATTACCTTCTCGTTCTCCACACTTGGATACAGTACCTAACTAACTATTGTATCCAAGTGCAATGTTCAAAAATTTGCTATTGTATCCAACTAAATCTATTGTATCCAAGTGCAATGATTAAAATTTAGCCAATCTATCCAAGTGTATCTAATGTATCCAATTGCAATGTTCAAAATACACTTAGCGAATGTATCTAATAACAATTGATATTGGATACACTAGTTCATTACCTTCTCGTTCTCCACACTTGGATACAGTACCTAACTACTATTTGTATCCAAGTGCAATGTTCAAAAATTAGATATTGTATCAAAGTGCAATGACTAAAATTTTGCCAATCTATCCAAGTGTATCTAATGTCTCCAATTGCAATGTTCACAATACATTTGATACAGTAGCTAACCAGTTAATGTATCTAAGTGTATCCAAGTGTATCTAATGTAATCAATTGCAATGTTTAAAATTTAGCTAATGTATCCAAGTGTATCTAATGTCACTACATGCAATCTTCAAAATTTAGCTATTGTATCTAAGTGTATCTCTTGTATCTAAGTGCAATGCTCAAAATACACTTGGATACAGTAGCTACCTAGCTATTGTATCCAAGTGTAATTGTTCAAAATTTAGCTATTGTATCAAAGAGTATTCACTGTATCCAAATGCAATGTTCAAAATTTTGCTAATGTATCCAAGTGTATCTAATGTATCTAAGTGCAGTATTCAAAATACATTGGATACAGTAGCTAACCAGTTAATGTATCTAATCGTATTTTGAAAATTAGACGTTGTTCAATATTATTTTTTTTCAAAACTCTATCTTCAGGGATGTAGTTTGATTCGTCTTGTCGAGACGACAAAATTAGTGTTCTCGGATTATTTTTTCGATTTATAGTTAATGAGATATTTAATTTTGAAATTTTAGAGAAATTTTGGGTGATGACGTGATAGATTGTGGAACACAAATGGTATTTTGCCCTTCCCTTTGTTAGTCAACCTAATTACAAAATATACGCATATAACACATATACTACATAATCATATATGATGATATACCAAAAGTTAAAACGAGACATCATTACACCAAACCCCTCTTCGACTTTACCTATCTGTAACTCCGCGGTGACAATTTTCGCCCTACCCCCAGTCCAATCATGCCTTTCCATCTCCCGGCTCTCGCCTTCTAGTATATTATGATGCTTAAATTCACTATTTTCAAATTTCAAGATGCAATATTGTTCTTCTATCATGTTGAGATTTTTGCTCGAGAAGCTTGAAATTGCTGGAACTTAAACGAAAAGGTTGTTAGAACTTAAAATTTGATTTGTTGGTTTAATTTGAAATTGCTAGGATAATGTACCTAAGTATGTGAAAGTTAGATTTAGATTTTTTTTTTTTTGGCCAAAATATGTTTAGCCCCCAATGTATACACTGTATCCCACTTTGCACCCCGGTGCGAATTTTGTCCCAAAGTTATACTCAATGTTTAAATAATCTCACGTTGCCCCCTCGATCCAAACGGGCACTAGAAACTTAACGAAATTGGTCATGAGCCATGCACATGACAGATTTTCATGTTTTTGGCACCAAAACTCAAGGGCGTATGTGTCATTTCTGTTGGGTTTCCAAGTAACATGCGCAGCGGAAATAGCATTTAAAATTTTAATGAAACCCAAAGCCATAGATCCGTTCATATGATTAAATCAAATACAACAATATGAATACTAGAGAAACTAACCCTTGATGACTTTGAGCTTGGTCTTTTCTTTTGGTGGAGATCTTGAAGCTTTAGTCACGAAAAGTAAGAACACGAACTTTGAAGATGATAAGCTTCACCCTCTAGTGGTATCCACACCTTGAACGAATATCAAGAAACTTCTTGATCTTGGTTGCTAGACCAAAATTATGAAACACACTTTCACAATTAACAAGAACTATATTGAATTTATTTTGTGTATTATTTTGTTCTTCAATCTAAGATGTCTTAGAACAAAATAAAAACTCTCTCAAACTTTTTTGAGGCTCACAAAAGGCTAGGACTGAGTTCTGGCCTAATTTGGCCTTTTATACAAAAGCAAGACCTATTCCAAATAGGAAACTTGTGTCAAAAACCTTTTCCTAATCAAATTAGGAATGTGTCTGCCGACTCACTTGTGCGGCCGCCCAAAGACCCTGTGCGGTCGCCCAAGCACCCTGATGCAAAACTGGTACAAACTGACCCAAGATGTGCGGTCGCCCAAATGCTTTTGTGCGGTCGCACACTTGCTCAGATTGTACTCAATTTTTTTCCAAAATCCTTGAATGGTCCTTCGACCCAATATTCCAATATAGTCCTTTTAAGATTCGTTCTATTGTGTGTGACCCTCTAGGATTATACTAAGTTGGCAATGGGTTCAAACATGAATCCATAAGATATGATTAGGTTCTAGCAAACCGTCATACCTACCCAAATAGTATAACTAGATACAAGTTCGTATTCCTTTAGAATATGTCATAATCCCTTTGTCCACGATGTCATTGAACACAAGTCATGGTCAATAAGTCAACTTGTTTTTGTTCAATACTTTCTCGATTCCGAATATGTTGATAATCCAAATGACATTGATCTAATCAATTCATTTGAGTCCGGCCGAACATTTTCATCAACATCATTCCTACGAGAGGCCCAAGCTTGACATCTCTCCGAAGAGGGACAAATCCATTTAGCTTATTATTCTTCCCTACATGAATCCGATTATGCCAATCATACCCTTTATAACTTCCCGGTTAAAGATAGCGTTTGAATATGTCAAACATAATGTTCATCAAGTGGAAGACTATAATAACTTCATGTCTAAGGATTCAAATGACATAACTAATATGAGATATACGTACGACATAGACCATGACATAAATCTCATACAGCGGGTCATGTCCAGTACCTTGTTCCAAACAAGTACTCATAAATCTAACATGATCATCCCATGATCATTTAGCCTTTATACTAGTGCTTAACAAGTACTAGGGGCGGAGATTATTATAAGTAAACATGAACAACAATAATAATCAAAACATTTCTTTATTGATATGAAATAAATGATAACAATTACAACATTTATTAAACGTGCCTAGGGCACCACTACCAACAATTTCACCCTTAAAAACTTTCAAATCTGCATCAACATGACTACCACGATCGGAGCATCCAACCACCATCACCGAACCACCCTACCACCACCACCACCACCGAACCACCCTACCACCAACAACAGACTGCCACTGCCATCGCCACCTTCCACCCTAATTCATTAAATTTAGTTCTAATTCCAAAATTATGTGTCCATCCCAAAATTGAGAAGAGGTCTTTAAGTATTGCAGAAAAATGTAGGCCGGAGGGGAATTGATGCTGGGTTTATGTGCGACACGGGGATCGAGATTATGTAGAGGGAGAGAACAGTCGAAGGATTAGGGCGTTAATGTTACAGGGAGAGAGAGAGAAACAACCTAGGATTGAGGAATGGAGTTGACGGCCAATGAATTTGGATTTGGGTGCCGATCTTTCGAAGGGTTTGTGTGAAATAGAGTCGATCGGTTTTGAAATTGGGGAAGGAAATGGAGAAACGAGGATGAAGGATGGGAAGAGGCGGAGGAGGGAAGAAGACGTTGGCCGGAGGAGGGGAAGGGGTGAAGAAGGCGTATTTTGGGAAGAGGGTAGGATACTAGTAGGTTTTTGGGTTTTTATTATTTAGTTATCTTTCCTTTTAATTTTTTTCCTACATTTCTCATTTCTTTACTTTTTCTTCTCTCTCTTTTTTTTTTTTTTTGCTACCGGTTTCTTTTGTCTAAACTTATTTTCGGTATGTTGTTTACAAAATAATTATTTATATTTTTGATGCATTAAATAATAGTTTTATTTATTATCCATTAAAAGAGTTTTTTTTTATAAAAAATTGTATTTTTAGAAAAGTGAACAATTAAATTAAAAGGAAATTAAAAGTTAAAATAACAATAACCAAAATACCCATCATGTGCCATGCACATGACCAATATCGTTAAATTTCTAACGCCCGTTTGAATCGAGGGTGCAAAGTGAGATTATTTAAACATTGGGTATGACTTTGGGATAAAATTCACGCCTGGGTACAAAGTGGGATTCAGTGTATACATTGGGGGGCTAAACGTATTTTGACCTTTTTTTTTTAGTTAAAGCTTATTTGATCATGTAAACTGAATATCACTTTGCACTGAAGATTAAAGTGGTTTCAATATGTTAGCATGCATGTAGATCATCATTTTCATAGCATTGTTTTTTACTTGATTTGTTTTTCTAGACTTGTTAGCTCAAGCTTCAGCACGGTTGTCGTGGAACTTGATCAAATCTCGAACCGATCAATCCCAAAACCGAGAAATAATGGAACCGTACCATTTAAAACATAGTCGTTATGGTTTAAGATTTTACGTACCGAAGATATACAGTTCTGAAGAGCCCACGCCTTACGAGTCGGGCTCCAAAGTATGAACCGGACCAAACCAGTCTACTCTATGAACAACCCGAGTCAAGCTCACTTCGATCCCCAAAGTCAATACAGCTCATCCCGACGAGGTCACTTCGCCTCGTACCCCAAAAGGACACCTGGCCAGATGACAAGCTCCTGGGCTCCCGCCGTGAGCTCCCTCACCTCGAGTTCCCCATCGACGAGGTCAACACCTCGGCGAGCTCGGTAACGTGCAAAGTGCACAAGTCGTACTATCGCATTAAATGGACGATGGGCTCTCCTGACAACCTACATCTCTCCGTACGGTATGCGTCTAATCACGACATGCGGTGGTTACATACTGTCTCATCCAGTCTGTGGGTCAACCAGGGGCCGCCATGTGGCCTTCCGGTCAATGCTATTATCCGGACAATAGGTAACCCTAAATGGTAACTGAGAGATATATAAGCTTATATATTCTCTCACTTCAGGTATGCTGCCTTAACCTATACACACTAAACACACAGAGAACCCTAATTCTCTTCCAAGGTATTCCACGCCTTGTCCTTAGCTCTCATAGAGATCTTACTCTCACACTCGAAAGTATAAACTGGGATCAAACATAGCCTTGACCTTAACGGTGTTATTTACTGTGTTATGATCGTAAGGACGCACGTACCACCAAGCCCAGATATCCACCCACTCATTGATTGTCATTTATGCTAAAAAGAGTTAATGTAGTAGAAAAAATTGTCGTTGGATGTGCATATGTAGAGACTAGGGATGACCAACGCCGGTTCCGGTTCGGAACCGCCGGTTTCGGTTCGCCATTTATGTGAACCTTAACCGGTCCTTGGTTACACCGGTTCCGGTCATCACAATCCGGTTCCGGTTCGGTTCCACACTACATTTTTTTATTATTTTTTTTTATCATACAATAATGAATAAACATGTTAAAATTTATTGAAAAACAAGGGATTTTTTTATTTATCATACAATAATGAATAAACATGTTAAAATTTATTGAAAAACAAGGGATTTTTATTTTTTTTAATGGAAACGCCGGTCCGGTTCCGATTCCGGTTCGCCATTTATGTGAACCTTAACCGGCCCTTGGTTACACCGGTTCCGGTTACTCCGGTTCCGGTTAACTCGCCGGTTCGCTCCGGTTCCGGGCTTCTCCGGTCCGGTTCCGAGCCGGTTTGGTCATCCCTAGTAGAGACTAGCAATTGACCCCAAAAAAAAAACAAAAAAAACATTTCATTCTCTAATCCGGAAGAAAGAAAAAGTTTGATTAAAAGACCATTTTCGACCAAAAAAAGTCTCCTTGAATGCCCATATGCACCAAATTCAAATCCATGATCACACGGTCACAGTAACCTGTCCTCCACCTAGGGATGACCAACGCCGGTTCCGGTTCTGGTTCGCCATTTATGTGAACCTTAATCGGCCATTGGTTACACCGGTTCCGGTCATCACAATCCGGTTCCAGTTCGGTTCCACACTACATTTTTTTTATTTTTTTTATCATACAATAATGAATAAACAGGTTAAAATTTATTTATATATTGAAAGAAACAGGTTAAAATTTATTGAAAAACAAGGGATTTTTTTTATTTATCATACAATAATATGTTAACATTTATTGAAAAACAAGGGATTTTTATTTTTTTTAACGGAAACGCCAGTCCGGTTCCGATTCCGGTTCGCCATTTATGTGAACCTTAACCGGCGCTTGGTTACACCGGTTCCGGTTAACTCGCCGGTTCGCTCCGATTCCGGGCTTCTCCGGTCCGATTTTTCGGTTCCGGACCGGTTTGGTCATCCCTACCTCCGCCCACTCCATCTATAAATATACACTCATTTTCCCTTTTATTTCAACCAAACCCCTTCCAAACATGTCTTCAACTGAATCCAAAATCGCCATGGCCAAAACAGCCATTTCCACAATAGGCTCAATCGCCGCCGCAGCCATGGTGGCACGCAGCGTCGCCCGAGAGTACTTGCCACCGGAGTTCCAAGACTACCTCTCTTCCGGCATTCGTACTTTCCTCAACCGCCTGACCAACCAATTAACAATGGTGATGTACGAGTCCGACGGCCTCATCACCAACGAATTCTACGAGGCCGCCAATATCTACTTAGCCGACCGATTCTCAACCGACACTCAGCGTCTCAAAATCACAAAAGCCCCAAAAGAAATCAACATCAACGTCTCCGTCGAATCAAACGAAGAACTCGTCGATTATTACAACAAAATCAAATTCAAATGGGTTTGGGTTCAGAAGAAGACTGCATCGAGGGAGTACTACAATAACCACGACATGTCCTCCAGTGTCAAATCCGACCTCCGATCATTCGAACTCACATTTCATAAGAAACACAAGGATTTGGCTCTGAATCACTACTTGCCTTACGTTCTCAAAGAGGCAAATGCGAAGAAAAACGAGGATAAGAGTGTTAAGATCTTCACCGTTGACAACAGGCAGGTGTATTCAAGTTACCCGACGGTGTGGAGTTCGGTGAATCTCGATCATCCGGCGACTTTTGACACGCTTGCCATGGATTCAGTTACTAAGGAAACTGTGATGAAGGATTTAGAGAGGTTTGTGAGTAGGAAGGAGTATTATCGGAAAGTTGGGAAGGCGTGGAAGAGAGGATATTTGTTGTACGGACCACCGGGGACGGGGAAATCGAGCTTGATTGCTGCCATGGCTAATTACTTGAATTTTGATATATACGACTTGGAATTGACAGCCATTAGTTCTAACTCGGACCTCCGGAGACTGCTTTTGGCCACCGGGAATCGGTCAATTTTGGTGGTGGAAGATATTGACTGCTCAATTTCGTTGCATGATAGGGAAGAGGTTGCTAAAGTTCGGGCAATGGAATGGAACCGACATGGTTATCGAGATGATAACAAGGTTAGTTGTTCAATTGCACTCCAACTCCACTCATTAATTTTTCGGTTTAAATTATCTAATCTCATTTATCAAATGCAATTCAACGGTTGAAATTGAATCGTGCCAATTAATTTTGTTCCTACACAAAGTAATTTATTTTTTTAAAAAAAAAATACTAGTCACAAAATCCTAGGTATAATGATTTTATTGGTGTTTTTAAGTAGAGTGTGGCGGATCCATTATCGTGCAACCAATAAAATATCGTCACCTCATTTTGTGAACTTATTTTGTACCCCTAGCATTGTTTTTTTTTTAGCAGAGTTAATGACTTCTAATTAAGTCACTAATGTTTTAATGTTAATTAGGTGACATTGTCCGGATTCCTCAATCTCATCGACGGGCTGTGGTCGAGTTGCGGTGATGAGCGGATCATTATATTCACGACAAACCAGAAAGACAAACTAGACTCGGCCTTGCTGCGGCCAGGCCGTATGGACGTGCATATTCACATGTCTTACTGCACCCCTTGTGGGTTCAGACTGCTTGTATCGAACTACCTCGGGATCAAAACTCATGGGCTTTTTGATGAGATTGAGGAATGGATCGAAACAACGGAAGTGACCCCGGCTGAAGTTGCAGAACAATTATTGAAGAATGATGATCCAGATGTTTCACTTGGGGGCCTGATTGACTTTTTACATGTCAAGAAGAAGGAGAATGAAGAGGCAAAGGTTAAAAAATTAGAAGCTGAGGCTGCTGAAAAGGAAAAAAAGGAAAAGGAAAAGGAAAAGGAAGAAGGTGAGGCTGTTGAAAAGGTATTGAAAGAAAATGGAAAGGTTGGGGAAAATGGACAAGAAAATGGGAAATTGGAAGTCATATAATGCTGAAATAATTTTTCTACTTATTTTCTTCATTATAAAGTCAAAATAAAGTACTCTTAATATTGGTAGTTTATTGGCATTATTATTAATATTAATAAGATCAAGTGTTGGACCACCATTACTAATAGTTTATTCATATATTTGACCAACTTTTTATAATATTATATTTAACTTTTCATATGATTTTCTTAAATAGTTGTTGTGATAATTATGGTCCCACATTTTTATTTCTGATTTATTTGTTATCTTGTTAACGTTGTTAGATGGATGGAGTAGTAATCTAACAACAACGTAGAAAGGAAAATAAGGAAAAGCAAAATGAAATGAAGAAGCTGAGGCTGCTGAAAAGATACAGAAAGAAAAGAGAAAGGATGGGGAAAATAGACAAGAAAATGGGATTGAAAATGGGGAATTGGAAGTCATATAATGCCAATATAATTTTGTATTTTACTTCCACATTATAAAATCAAAGTGAATCACTCTTAATATTGGTAATTAATTGGCCGTATTAAAATCAAGTGTTGGACCACCATTACAAGGAATTTATTCATAAATTTGACCAACTTTTGCCATACAACATTTTTGCTCTTCATATGATTTTCTTAAAACAGTGGTTGGACAATTATAGTCCCATTTGTATTTGTAATTTATGTGATAACTATGGTTTTCTATGGATAACAAAAAATATTTATACATCATTTTCATTTAATCATTAAAAAATTAAATATTTTTGAAAATATTTTTTTAATTAATTATAATTTAGACAATCATTTAGAGGGCAAGTACTAACCGACCAATAAATCAATAAAACACCACTACTAAGAGTAATGATTGTGAAGTTTAGTAGACTCCAAAAAAGAAATTGGCACACAATCATTGGAGTATGCAATTTATATATTTGCAATAAATAATATATTTTTAATAAAATATTCATTCCGTTTCAAAACAATTTATACTAAGTAACTTTTTTTTGAGTGTGTTATTAGTAAATCTAACTTTATTAAAAAAATCAATTTTTATTTCCCCACTTGTTATACTCAAATTGAATGTCTAAATTTTGGGAACTTATCAAATCGTTTTTTCAGTTTTATTAATGTGTGCCTTTAGGGCACATGATAAAATTTAAATATGGAGTGAATTTATGTAATTTTAGCAATTTTACTTAGAAAATCTTAACATATTTTGAAAGTTGCTATATTTATAACGATTCACAACCATATTTAAGTCTTATCATGTGTTTTAAGGGCACAAGTTAAAAAAGCCTAGCTTTTTAACATACAACATGTTTTAATGTGTACTTAGACTTATTATGCAATATAATGAGATCATTGAAGATTTTGACGTACTCATTTACAACTATTCTTTTTTTTCCTAAGATACATTTTTATCAAATTTCACTCAAAATAAATTTTGAACATTATCTAAACATGGATGGAGTAATTTATAATGATAAATTCTTATATGCGGCTGGTGCATGTGGTGCAATGGGTTGACCCACGGGTCGTACCCATCCACTCGCTAGCCTCTCCCCCATTCCCAGCGCGACACGTGGCGTACCTAAAAAAAAAAAACCTTCAATAACTTTAAAATGCTATATCTTAAGTTTTATAGCTCGGGAAAAAAAATTTAAAAATACCTTTATGTTCGTCTCGACGAGACGAATCAAACTAGATAGGTCATGATATGGTTTGATTTAATTTTTTTAAATACTTTTTAACACACAAAATTTGAGCTGCTCGGCACCTTAGATGTAGCACTTTGTTCTAATAAAAGTAACATTTTAATCTTTAAAAAGTAACACTTTTTACAGTCAAATGTAACAACAGTTTTGCAAGAAAATTTAAATAGTTTTGATAGTTTTTGTGGTTAGAAAAAGTAATGTTTGAAGTGTAACAGAGTGCATGTATGATTTATATATAGATGAATAACAAAAGAGTAAAAATTCATGTATATAATCGAGTTTGCATCTCAATTGTTACTTTCTCAATAAAAATTGTTACATTTTAAAAATATAAACTGTTACAATTGAGAAAAATAAATGTTACATTCATTTATTATAAAATGTAACATTAGTTTAGTTTTGTCAATGTTAGGTTTTTTTTTTTAAAAAAAAATGTTACATTTGAAAAAAAGAGTGTTACATTCCGTTATAAAAAAAATGTTACATTCATTTATTATAAAATATGATATTAGTTTAGTTGTCAATCTTATGTTATCTTTAATCTATTGCAGCAAAATTGTGGTACATTTTGAAGAAAAAAAGTGTTATATATGGAAAAAAAAAACAAAAACTGTTACATTTAGTTATAAAAAGTGTTACTTTTGTTGGCGAGCAAAAAATAGCCAGGAAAAAAATTGGGGGAAAAAAATAAAAAAATAAATGGCTTGGCTCTGTACGAGCCGTCACACAGTGTGCGGCGGTTGCACAGGAGACCAGCCCATTTATAATAGTTAGCCTTAAAAAAAATTTAAATTAAAAGGTGAATTTAAACATCCAAATAAATTTTTAAAAACAATTGTTAATAATTATTCTATTATATATCAAACTAGTAACGCGCGCCTACGATGCACACAAATGTATATAAATAAATTAAATAAAATTTTATCCGTAAAATTAAATATATGTATAGGATATAATTAATAATTTAAAATATAAAATAATTATATAATTTATATATTTTTGTATATTAAAGAAAAATGAAAAAAGTGAAGTAATGAAAAAAAGGAAACATGATTATGAAGAGACATTCAAATTATTAATGGAACCAAATACTCCCTCAATCTCATATTTATGGTTACTAAAATTGAATGCGCAGAGATTAAGAAAGAAATAGTAGGGTGTTGTGAGTGGGTAAGAGAAACAAAAATGAGATAGTGAATGATTGTTGTGAGTGGGGAGGAGAGAGAAAATTAAACATTTTGGGTAAGTAACCATAAGTATGGGACGCCCACACGGAAATAAGAGACTATAAGTTTGGGACGGAAGGAGTAGCATTTAGCAAATTAACAACATTTATAAGACACAACGCCAAAATATATTTTATTTTATTTTGAATAAGCGACAATTCAAATTCATTCACAACAATAAAAGAGATGGCATTCCATATCCCAAATATGAGTAGATTTTTCATTTCCTAAACTACAACAAAGTCATTTTAATTGAAATTTTTAGACATACGGATTCTACTCCAATGACAACTTGAAAGCTAACTCCATCCGGCATCTGAGAAATCTCACATTAGATAATATTTTGCGCTGAGCACATGATCTACTGGAGAATCCGAGTTAACGAAGAGACACCCACCAGACATCCTAAAATCAGTTAAACATCCTTGTGTAGTAAGACAGTAACAATCTTTCATTTATTGTGATAGAATGCGAGATTCGTCCTGTCACGACCCGAAACCCCCCTATTTATAATCTTAATTATTTAATATTATTTATGTGTGTATTTTATTCTCTCATAATAATCTATGCTCAACATGATTTGCTTGATCATTTGTGATTTATTTATGTGTTAGATTTTATGTTAGATGATCATTATTGTGTGGGGTATTGGAGGGCTTGGGTGTAAGTTGTTAAGGGTTTAATTGGGTGAAGTAGAAATTGAGGGGTTTAAGTGTAACTCCTAAATTAACTAGTCAACCTTTCCCCCTCCTCCCTCCTCATCCTACACTCTTCCTCACCACACACTCACACTCATTTCCCTTTCTCTCTCTCCCTCCATTGTTGTTGAGGTAAGCTCCATCTCTCTCTCTCTTCTTTTGATCATCTTGTATGCTTCCTCTCTTAATAATCGATTTATATAAAACATTTAGATCGTCGCTAGGATCGTTTGGAGCTAAATAGAAGTTATTTTGGTTGAGTTTGATTTCCATTTGAGGTAAGTTACTAAGCCCCTTTAGCTTAAAAATTGTCATATATGTTTTATATGATACATGAGATGATGATTCAAAGCTTTGTTGTGAAGATAAATGTTGATTTAATTTTTATTCATTTTTTTTTTTGTGATAAATTGATGTTTGAATCATTTGTTTTGATTTGAGTTGTGTAGAGGTTGTTTTGTGGGTTTATAAGTGGGTATAATGCTTGAGTATACTTGTTAGAAGTGTTAGGGTTGATTAGGATTGAAATGGAAAGGTTTGGGTTGAAATGGATATTGGAATAGAACAAAAATTGGGTAAAAATTCGTGTTCCAGGTCTGTTACACGACTCGTGTAAGGCTACACGACTCGTGTAGAGAAAAGTACTGAAAGGGTGAAAATCTACACGACTCGTGTACTGATACACGACTCGTGTAGCAGCTGTTACACGACTCGTGTATGGGTACACGACTCGTGTAAGGGCCAATTCTGCACTTGTACATTTTACGTGAAATCTTCCGGAGGTCATAACTTTCTCATCCGGACTCCGTTTTAGGCGTGTAAACTATCGTTTTAAAGATCTAATTGAGTACTTCGAGATGAGTGGGTTTATTTAGTTGGGTTTTAGGTTCATATTATGTCGATATTTCCGTAAGTGTTTTATAAAACAAATCGTTTAGAATTGGTCTAGGTTTTGAGTACTATTCTTATTGACTTAGATGGACATTGTGGAACACTCTAGTATTTTAAATGGTTTCTTTGTGAACAAGCGTGTCATGATATTTGACTAAGTATTGTTTGAGAGTGTTGGGTTTGGTCTGTTTGTGATCATGTTTGCAATGTATGAATGTGAGTACCAGTTGCATCTTTTGTGAAAATGTTTGGCTTGGTTCCCTACTTTGGAATCATTGCCCCGTTGTTGTTTCAAGCGAGTATTTATTACTATGTGCTTGTATAGAGTCCAGCTGGTCTTGTTGTGTTTGTTTTGGGCAGTGATGTATATTATAATGGCACGAGCCAAGTCCAGTATAATGTACTTCACTGGTAACCCAGTTTCCCCATGTTCAGTGGCCTTGAGTGGGATGCCCCTTCCCGAGATTGAGGTTGGGATGAGCTAGCTCCTATGGTGAGTATTCTAGCTACACGCTTGGGGGTATGACTATGTGTTATTTCCCCCACTACTGGTTGTTGTTGTTACTTGGTTCCGGAACCTGCTTCAGCTCTTTCATGCTGCTCAACGGGCTCTTCTCAAAGGATGGTGTTCCGTTTATAGAACCTTGGCTCAGTATCCACTTATGAGTGTTTATTTCCGCATATTGTGTTATGTGATGAGTGGACTATATCTTTTGTGTTATATGCAAATGTGAATGCCTATTGATATTGTTCCTTTGTGATTATCATGTTGGCATGAAATGTAGTTGCATATTAGTAGCTTACTGAGATTTTATCTCACCCCTTATTTGTTTACTGTTTTAGATAAGGGAGTGCATCCGGGATAGGTCACTTATCACCAGGAAGGACGTCGAGGTGGTAATTCTTTTGGGGTATGTTTGTGAAGGCTACATTATGTAAATGTATAACCTTAAAGGGTAGTGTATCCGTGACTTGATCTTGTAACACCTATTTTTGGATAATGTTGGTGTTCGTATTTTTGTATAGTTGTTGTAGGCCTTCGTGCCAAGTACTTTCGTTGCGAAAGTTGTTTGAAAGTGAAGTGGAGGTTTTGAACTTCAAAAGTGAATTTTATTTATCTTTATGATAGTTTTCGAAAAGTTTTTGTTAAAAGTGTTTTATGGCGTCTTCCGTGCGCGTCCCGAGCGTGGGGCCATGTAGGACCACGGGTACGGGGCGCGACAGTTGGTATCAGAGCTAGGTTGTAGATAGTCTAGAATGACTAAGTGACCTAGGAGGGTAATTGAGTATGGAATGAGTAACGATGAGTGTCTTATGCAGGTACTCAGTAATCATGGTAGGGTCTGATAATGACCAGGGTGGTCCTGCCGGACAGGGAAATGCGAGGGAAGAAGCATTAGCTATGTTTCAAGGAATATTCGAGGCGGCATTGAAAACCATGAATGATAACAATCGTAGAGAGGCACCATTGGCTCCGAGGACCGGACTGGAACAATTTTTGAGAATGAAACCGACAGAATTTGATGGAGGGTCAGATGTGGCTAAAGCAGAAAGGTGGGTTGAGTCTATGGAAAAGATCTTTGAGGTCTTGCAAAGCTCCGACGAGGATAGGGTCAGATTTGCGACCTATAAACTAGTTGGAGGGGCGGAGTATTGGTGGAGATCGTTGAAAGCTAATTGGGAAGAGGCACATGTACCCCATGTCTGGGAGACATTCAAGAAGAAGTTCAAGGAACATTTCATCCCAAAGGTAGACCAAGATAGGAAGGAATCAGAGTTTCTTAGCTTGGAACAAAACTTGTTGACGGTGGCAGAGTATGTTGCCAAATTCACGGAATTGGCTCGCTATTGCAATTACATGGTTTCGACTGAAGAAAGGAAGACCTCGAGGTTTGTCAAAGGGTTGAAAACGGTAATCAGAACACAACTCACTTCCCATAAATTTCAAGACCTTCAGGATGCCATAGATCGTGCCTACCAGGTGGAGCAGGACATTGTAGAGCATAAAAAGAAGACTGAATCAGCGAGTGTAGTGAAACAAGGAGGACAAGGGAAGCCACAACCTCATCGTGGTGACACTAGAGGAGCTCAGAATATCTTTTCACCTTTCAGAGGAACTTCTCAAGGACATCAGGGCAACAGGAATCAAGGTAACACTTCGGGGAGTCAGAATAATCGGGTTTGCAACTATTGTCAAAAGGGAGGGCACTCCGAAGAGAAGTGTTGGAAAAAGCAAGGTAAGTGTTTGAATTGTGGCCAGTTGGGTCACTTCCAGTTTAATTGTCCCAAACCGAAGAATCAGTCAGTTGGTAGTGGTACCGGGTCTTCTTCGGGTCAGAAGAGAGATGCCTCGGGCAAGCCCAAGGTACAAGGTCGTGTTTTCGCCATCAACCAACAACAGGCTTCTGATGCTTCTAACGTGATTGGAGGTATTATTTCTATGTCTAATAGGAGGGCACGTGCACTAATAGACCCCGGTTCTTCGCATTCTTATGTGTCGGTGCATTTTGCATCCCAGTTATCTTCGTTGCCTGAGTCTCTACCTTATGTGTTAGAGGTGTCTACCCCTATGGGTAAGAGTTTGGTGACGGATAGGGTGTTGCGTGATTGTGATGTGCATATACGTGAGCATGCTTTACTTGCTGATTTAATTATATTGCCATTGCAAGATTTTGATGTCATTTTGGGTATGGATTGGTTGAGTCGATACCATGCTACTGTTGATTGTTTTAAAAAGGTGGTTACTTTTTCTAACCCTAATGTTCCTGAATTTTCATTTGAGGCTGTCCCTTTGGGTAGGAAAGTTCATATTATTTCGTATGTAAAGGCTAGGAAGTTGTTGAGCCGTGGTTGTGTTGGGGTTTTGGCCAGTGTTCTGGATACTACGAAAAAGGTTACTAATGTGGAAGAGGTAAATATTGTTAGGGAGTTTCCGGATGTATTTTCTCCGGAGTACTCTATGCCTCCTGATAGAGAGATCGAATTTTGTATAGACTTGCTTCCAGGTACAACTCCTATATCGGCGGCACCTTATAGAATGGCTCCAGCCGAATTGAAAGAATTGAAGGAGCAGTTACAAGAGTTACTTGATCGTGGGTTTATCCGCCCTAGTGTGTCACCGTGGGGAGCTCCTGTATTGTTTGTCAAGAAGAAAGATGGATCCTTGAGACTGTGTATCGATTACAGGAAACTGAATCAGGTAACCATAAAGAACAAATATCCTCTTCCCCATATTGATGACTTGTTTGATCAGCTTCAGGGGTCGGTTGTCTTTTCAAAGCTTGATTTGAGGAGTGGTTATCACCAGTTAAAGATTCGTTCTGAGGACATTTCCAAGACCGCCTTCCGTAGTAGGTATGGGCACTATGAATTTCTTGTCATGCCTTTCGGGTTAACGAATGCTCCGGCTGTATTTATGGATATGATGAATCGGGTTTTTAAACCGTACCTTGATACCTTCGTAGTTGTGTTTATCGATGACATTCTGGTTTATTCTAAGTCTCGGGAGGAACACGAACAACATTTGCGAATGGTCTTATCTATTCTTCGGGAGAAACAATTGTTTGCAAAATTCAGTAAGTGTGCTTTTTGGCTCGAGGAGGTTTCCTTTCTGGGGCACGTGGTTTCTAATGGAGGGATATCCGTAGATCCTTCAAAAATTGAAGCTATTGTGGATTGGAAGAGACCGGAATCAGTTACGGAGATTCGGAGTTTCTTGGGCTTAGCCGGGTACTATAGAAGATTTATTGAGGGATTTTCCAAAATTGCTACCCCGTTGACTCAGTTGACCAAAAAGAACGTGCCATTTGTGTGGGAAGAAAAATGCCAAATGAGTTTTGATGAATTGAAAAGGAGGTTGACCACCGCTCCTGTACTTGTGTTACCAAATGGGAAAGATGAATTGGTTATTTATAGTGATGCTTCTAAAGAAGGCCTCGGGTGCGTTTTAATGCAAAATGGGAAAGTGATTGCGTATGCTTCAAGGAAGTTGACTCCGAGTGAGCAGAATTATCCTACCCATGACATGGAACTTGCGGCTATTGTCTTTGCGTTGCACAAATGGAAGCATTATCTATATGGGGCAAAGTTTGAGATTTTTACCGATCATCAAAGTTTGAAATATCTTTTCTCGCAAAAGGAGTTGAACAATAGACAGCGCAGATGGATGGAATTGTTGAAGGATTTTGATTGCATCATTTCTTATCATCCGGGTAAAGCAAATGTGGTCGCTGATGCCATTAGTCGGAAGTCTTATGTAGCTTCATTGATGGTGCGTGAATGGAAAATGTTGGAAGATATTCGAGATTGGGATCCTTATGAGTCCAAGCATGGGGCTATTTTTGCGAACATTAAGGTATTACCTGCCTTAATTCAAAAAGTTAAAGATGCTCAGAAGGATGATCCCGAGTTGATGAAGATTTCGAGTAAGATAGGGGATAAAAAGTTTGAAGCATTTTCTCTTAGTCCTGAAAGGGTTTTGAGTTATAGAGGTCGTTTGTGTGTACCTAGTGTGGAAGGAGTAAAACGCCAAGTTCTTGATGAGGGCCACAAGTCGAGGTATACTATTCACCCCGGGAGTACCAAAATGTATCGGGATTTGAGACAACATTTTTGGTGGAATGGCATGAAGCGGGAGATAGCGGATTATGTGTCGAAATGTTTGACTTGTCAACAGGTTAAAGCGGAACATCAAAGACCCGCGGGGCTACTTCAACCTCTTGAGATACCGGAATGGAAATGGGAACATGTGACGATGGATTTTGTGACCGGATTACCACGCACGAGGAGAAGGCATGATGCAGTTTGGGTGGTTGTAGACAGATTAACGAAGTCTTCTCATTTTCTACCTATTGAGATTAGTTATTCAATGGAAAGACTTGCGACCTTGTATATCAACGAAATCGTGAGATTGCATGGGGTTCCAGTTAGTATTGTTTCCGATCGGGATCCTAGATTTACATCTCGGTTTTGGCAGGCGTTTCAGAAGGCTTTGGGTTCAGAATTGAGGCTTAGCACGGCTTTTCATCCACAAACCGACGGTCAATCGGAGAGAACGATTCAGATTCTTGAAGACATGTTACGGGCTTGTTCGGTTGACTTTGCAGACTCTTGGGATACTCATTTACCTTTAGTGGAGTTTGCTTATAACAACAGTTTTCAATCGAGTATCGAGATGGCTCCTTACGAAGCTTTATATGGTAGGAAGTGTCGCTCTCCTATTTGTTGGGATGAAGTCGGGGAAGCTAAGATTTGGGGTGTCGATTTGGTTAATGATTCGGTTGAAAAGGTTAAGCTTATTCGAAATCATCTAATCACCGCTCAAAGTCGCCAAAAGAACTATGCCGACCACCGGAGGCGAGATCTTGAGTTTCAGTCGGGTGACTTCGTGTTTTTGAAAGTGTCTCCGAAGGTGGGAATCCGTAGGTTTGGTAAGAAGGGAAAGCTTGCTCCAAGGTTTATTGGTCCTTTCGAGATATTAGATAGAGTTGGGAATCTTGCTTATCGTCTTGCGTTACCGCCTTCTTTGGGCCGATTGCATAATGTGTTTCATGTTTCAGCGCTTCGTAAGTACGTGTATGATCCATCCCATGTGTTGTCGGAAGTACCGGAAGATATTGAACCGAATATGTCTTATGAGGAGAAACCAATTCGAGTGATTGATACCAAAGTGCAAGAATTGAGGAACAAGAGTATTCCCCTAGTTAGAGTGGTGTGGAGGAATCATGAAGTTGAGGAGTCAACTTGGGAACTGTGGGAAGAGATGGAACGGAAGTATCCGTGGTTATTCGAGCCTCTTGGTAAGTGTTAAAATTCGGGTCGAATTTTCTTTAAGGAGGAGTGATTGTCACGACCCGAAACCCCCCTATTTATAATCTTAATTATTTAATATTATTTATGTGTGTATTTTATTCTCTCATAATAATCTATGCTCAACATGATTTGCTTGATCATTTGTGATTTATTTATGTGTTAGATTTTATGTTAGATGATCATTATTGTGTGGGGTATTGGAGGGCTTGGGTGTAAGTTGTTAAGGGTTTAATTGGGTGAAGTAGAAATTGAGGGGTTTAAGTGTAACTCCTAAATTAACTAGTCAACCTTTCCCCCTCCTCCCTCCTCATCCTACACTCTTCCTCACCACACACTCACACTCATTTCCCTTTCTCTCTCTCCCTCCATTGTTGTTGAGGTAAGCTCCATCTCTCTCTCTCTTCTTTTGATCATCTTGTATGCTTCCTCTCTTAATAATCGATTTATATAAAACATTTAGATCGTCGCTAGGATCGTTTGGAGCTAAATAGAAGTTATTTTGGTTGAGTTTGATTTCCATTTGAGGTAAGTTACTAAGCCCCTTTAGCTTAAAAATTGTCATATATGTTTTATATGATACATGAGATGATGATTCAAAGCTTTGTTGTGAAGATAAATGTTGATTTAATTTTTATTCATTTTTTTTTTTGTGATAAATTGATGTTTGAATCATTTGTTTTGATTTGAGTTGTGTAGAGGTTGTTTTGTGGGTTTATAAGTGGGTATAATGCTTGAGTATACTTGTTAGAAGTGTTAGGGTTGATTAGGATTGAAATGGAAAGGTTTGGGTTGAAATGGATATTGGAATAGAACAAAAATTGGGTAAAAATTCGTGTTCCAGGTCTGTTACACGACTCGTGTAAGGCTACACGACTCGTGTAGAGAAAAGTACTGAAAGGGTGAAAATCTACACGACTCGTGTACTGATACACGACTCGTGTAGCAGCTGTTACACGACTCGTGTATGGGTACACGACTCGTGTAAGGGCCAATTCTGCACTTGTACATTTTACGTGAAATCTTCCGGAGGTCATAACTTTCTCATCCGGACTCCGTTTTAGGCGTGTAAACTATCGTTTTAAAGATCTAATTGAGTACTTCGAGATGAGTGGGTTTATTTAGTTGGGTTTTAGGTTCATATTATGTCGATATTTCCGTAAGTGTTTTATAAAACAAATCGTTTAGAATTGGTCTAGGTTTTGAGTACTATTCTTATTGACTTAGATGGACATTGTGGAACACTCTAGTATTTTAAATGGTTTCTTTGTGAACAAGCGTGTCATGATATTTGACTAAGTATTGTTTGAGAGTGTTGGGTTTGGTCTGTTTGTGATCATGTTTGCAATGTATGAATGTGAGTACCAGTTGCATCTTTTGTGAAAATGTTTGGCTTGGTTCCCTACTTTGGAATCATTGCCCCGTTGTTGTTTCAAGCGAGTATTTATTACTATGTGCTTGTATAGAGTCCAGCTGGTCTTGTTGTGTTTGTTTTGGGCAGTGATGTATATTATAATGGCACGAGC
The DNA here is from genome assembly GCA_026119855.1 of Campanula takesimana. NCBI lineage: Eukaryota > Viridiplantae > Streptophyta > Magnoliopsida > Asterales > Campanulaceae > Campanula > Campanula takesimana. The sequence goes on from JAOWBW010000627.1 coordinate 202,438, forward strand.
CAAGTCCAGTATAATGTACTTCACTGGTAACCCAGTTTCCCCATGTTCAGTGGCCTTGAGTGGGATGCCCCTTCCCGAGATTGAGGTTGGGATGAGCTAGCTCCTATGGTGAGTATTCTAGCTACACGCTTGGGGGTATGACTATGTGTTATTTCCCCCACTACTGGTTGTTGTTGTTACTTGGTTCCGGAACCTGCTTCAGCTCTTTCATGCTGCTCAACGGGCTCTTCTCAAAGGATGGTGTTCCGTTTATAGAACCTTGGCTCAGTATCCACTTATGAGTGTTTATTTCCGCATATTGTGTTATGTGATGAGTGGACTATATCTTTTGTGTTATATGCAAATGTGAATGCCTATTGATATTGTTCCTTTGTGATTATCATGTTGGCATGAAATGTAGTTGCATATTAGTAGCTTACTGAGATTTTATCTCACCCCTTATTTGTTTACTGTTTTAGATAAGGGAGTGCATCCGGGATAGGTCACTTATCACCAGGAAGGACGTCGAGGTGGTAATTCTTTTGGGGTATGTTTGTGAAGGCTACATTATGTAAATGTATAACCTTAAAGGGTAGTGTATCCGTGACTTGATCTTGTAACACCTATTTTTGGATAATGTTGGTGTTCGTATTTTTGTATAGTTGTTGTAGGCCTTCGTGCCAAGTACTTTCGTTGCGAAAGTTGTTTGAAAGTGAAGTGGAGGTTTTGAACTTCAAAAGTGAATTTTATTTATCTTTATGATAGTTTTCGAAAAGTTTTTGTTAAAAGTGTTTTATGGCGTCTTCCGTGCGCGTCCCGAGCGTGGGGCCATGTAGGACCACGGGTACGGGGCGCGACACGTCCCATTTATTGCTTTTTTAATTCCTTTTTTTATTAATTAATACTTTTTTTTTTTGAAATAAAAAAGTATTTGAAAATAGTTTTACCACTTAATGATTTTTATAAAATAAATAACTTATCAATATCTAGAAACACACGTACTGCACAAATATATAATCTAATTTAGAATGTTAAAAAACTTATAAAAATAACTAAATATTTTGTTGTGAAATTTTCTTTATCTAACGTGTCATATGATAAATATATATATATATATATATATATATATATATATATATATATATATATATATATATATATGGTCATGCTCTTATGAGAACTCAATTACATGAGAACCATGAGAACCAATGATAGCCATTGGATTAGACACAAATCAAGGGTTTAGATTACTTTTTTAGTTTAAAACTTCGGTGGCATTCTTGTAATTAGGTTGACAAACAAAGGGAATGGCAAAATACCATATGTGTTCCAGAATTTGCCACGTCATCACCTAAAATTTCCCTAAATTTTCAAAATTAAATATCTCATTAATTATAAATCGAAAAAATAATCCGAGAACACTGATTTTTTTGTCTCGACGAGACGAATCAAACTACATCCCTAAAGATAGGGTTTTAAAAAAATAATATTGAACAATATCAAATTTTTAAAATACGCTTATGACTATTTAGCTATTGTATCTAACAACAATGTGTCAATATTGATGTTGGATACAATATGTGTTTGCCTATTGTATCTAACTGAATTGTTATGAACATTGTTATTGGATACGAATAGCTATTTAGCTATTGTATCTAACAGCAATGTGTCAATATTGCTGTTGGATACAATAGGCGTTTGCCTATTTTATCTAACTGAATTGTTATGAACAATGTATTGGATACAATAGCTATTTAGCTATTGTATCTATATAGCAATGTGTCAACATTGATGTTGGATACAATAGGTGTTTGCTATTGTATCTAACTGTATTGATATGAATATCGCATTGCATACAACAGGAGGGTAGCTAGTGTATCCAATAACAATGTGTATAAAAATTGCTGTTAGATACAAATAGTTATTTAGCTATTGTTATTTAACTATTGTATCTAACAGCAATGTGTCAACATTGTTGTTGGTTGTAATAGATGTTTGCCTATTGTATCTAACGGAATTGTTATGAACATTGTATTGGATACAAATGGCTATTTAGCTATTGTATCTAACAGCAATGTGTCAACATTGCTGTTGGATACAATAGGTGTTTGCCTATTGTATCTAACTGAATTGTTATGAACATTGTATTGGATACAAATGGCTATTTAGCTATTGTATCTAACAGCAATGTGTCAACATTGCTGTTGGATACAATAGGTGTTTGCCTATTGTATCTAACGGAATTGTTATGAACATTGTATTGGATACAAATGGCTATTTAGCTATTGTATCTAACAGCAATGCGTCAACATTGCTGTTGGATACAATAGGTGTTTGTCTATTGAATCTAACTGAATTGTTATGAACATTGTTGTTGGATACAAATAGCTATTTAGCTATTGTATCTAACAGCAATGTGTCAACATTGCCGTTGGATACAATAGGTGTTTGCCTATTGTATCTAACTGAATTGTTATGAACATTGTATTGGATACAATAGCTATTTAGCTATTGTATCTGACAGCAATATATCAACATTGTTGTTGGATACAATAGGCAAACACCTATTGTATCTGAATTGTTATGAACATTGTATTGGATACAATAGCTATTTAGCTATTGTATCTAACATCAATATATCAACATTGTTGTTGGATACAATAGGCAAACACCTATTGTATCCAATACAATGTTGACACATTGCTGTTAGATACAATAGCTAAATGGCTATTTGTATCAAATACAATGTTCATAACAATTCAGTTAGATACAATAGGCAAACACCTATTGTATCCAACAGCAATGTTGACACATTGCTGTTAGATACAATAGCTAAATAGCCATTTGTATCCAATACAATGTTCATAACAATTCCGTTAGATACAATAGGCAAACATCTATTATAACCAACAACAATGTTGACACATTGCTGTTAGATACAATAGTTAAATAACAATAGCTAAATAACTATTTGTATCTAACAGCAATTTTCATACACATTGTTATTAGATACACTAGCTACCCTCCTGTTGTATGCAATGCGATATTCATATCAATACAGTTAGATACAATAACAAACACCTATTGTATCTGTTAGTGCAGACGGAGGTGTTACCTCAGATGTTGCCACTGACAGTCTAAGTGCTGTGACGAAAATAATTTGTAATTTGACATTTCTTTCTAATATAATTTTATACTAATGTCCTAATATTATTGTCTAGATGTTGGTCCATATTTTCAGGTATAATAAAGTTGATTTATGGAGCTTAAAACATGGAGAAGAAATTAATGAAGAATTACTCATAAAAGCCGAGTTAATAAGGGAGTTACAAACATATTTAACATGTGTTAAATATGGAGAAGACCAAGTCCAATGTTAGTTGCTGATCAAATAGATGAAGTACAAGGCGTTGGAAGCAAAGAGTACAACAAAGTGAAGCTTAGACTTGGGCATGAAGAATTCAGTTGAGAGAATCAAGGAAGGAAGACCAAGTCAAGCTTGTTTTGTGGAGATAAGGCTTGCACATGATCTCCACTCTTCCCACTCGTCACAAACAGCCCAAGGCTGTTATTTGTGTAGCCTCCAAGTCTTGGTTGGCTATAAATAGATGCTTGGATGAAGATTGAAGTGAAGCCAATTTGATACACACATCCATAGCACATAAAGACCAAAGTACTCTTGGCTCCTTTTGAGATTCTTTCTTCCATACACTCTTTTATCACTCAAATACTTCGGGTTTGAGTGAGTTTTGGTTAGGATAGAATCTTGTACTTTGTTCTTACTTTGGTTCCATAGAGAGTATATCATAGTTTGTATAGGGAACCATTTTAAACTTTGTAATTGGTTTTGATTATAAGGTTTTCGCCATCTAGGCATCTCAAGTTATATTTATATAACTTGAGAAAAATATTTCTCTTGTGCTATTTATTTTCCGCTGCAAAAACTCTACTATTTTTGTGTGTGTATTTTCTGTCCGTCTGGAGTGTTACCTGGGGTGTTGCTTAACACTTGAGGTAACATCTGTTCTCAGAAAGTCATTGACAAACAATTTCAATTGGCACCAGAGCCCGGTCACTTGACATACTAAGTGATTCGTTCCAGAGTTGTCATGGCTTTCGATCCTGCTAATCCTAATCAAAAGCGTCTTCCTGTTTTAGATGGCTCGAATTATGCTTATTGGAAGATCCGCCTACGCTCGCATATCAAATCAATTGATCTTCGGGCATGGCGATCTATAACAAATGGTTACTCTCTCCCTATGTTACCTCCAGATGAAGATGGTGACGTTCAAGTCAAACCTGAATCGGAGTGGACTAATGAAGAGATTACTCTAGCTAATTATAATGAAAAAGCACTTAATGCTATTTTTGAATGGGTTGATATGCATATTTTTAAACTTATTCAAAATAGTTCCACTGCTCAAGAGGCATGGGACACTTTACAAAGATTTTGTGAAGGTGATAATAGTGTGCGTGATAATAAGCTTAGAACTCTTACTGGCAAATTTGAAAGATTGAGGATGGGTGAAAATGAAACGATTTCATCCTATTTTGAAAAATTGTTTGATATTGCAAATGAGTGTCAACTTTTGGGTGAATCTTTTACCAACAAACAACTTGTTTCAAAAGCTATTCGAACTCTCCCCGAGAGGTTCAATATGAAAGTTTCATCTATTGAAGAAGCTCACAATCTTTCTACAATGAACATCAATTCTTTAATGAGTATTTTGAAAAATTTTGAGTCAAATCTCCTTGAACAAAGTGAGGCTTCTAAAGGGAAAAATATTGCTTTAAATGTGCAATCCTCAGATTTTTCAAATGATAATGAAGATGAAATTTTTGAAGAATTGGATGAAAGTGCCAGTGTTGCTTTACTTGCTAGAAAATATAATGCAATGGTTAAAAAGTTTAACAATGAAAAAGTGCAGGTAAAAGCAAAAGAGAAACAAACCAAGGTGTATGATTCGATGCCAAGAAGGACGTTCCCATCTGCTCAAAAGTCAGCCCCTATGCGTAGAGCATCCTCAGATCAATCAAGGTCGGATCCCAAATACATTGATTCAATTCAATGTCATGCTTGTTCGGGATGGGGTCATTACGCAAACGAGTGTGCCAACACACTACGGAAGAAGGGAAAGAACCTATGGGTATCCCTGAGTGACAATGAAGATGAGGGTTCAATCCAGGAAGAAGAACCAGATCAAACAACCATGTATGTCACAGTCAGTGACTTGCAGACTGAACATGTTACCAGAGATGTTATGTCAACTGAGATAACATCCGAGACCACATCTGTCAGGTATAACAATTTCAGTACTGATAATAATGTTTGTTTCATGGTTTCCACTAATCTTGATACAGGAAGTTCGCAAGAGGATGAGATGAGCAAAGATGAGCTCATTGAAGACTTAAAAATCCTCTATAAGGATATGCTCAAGGAATGGAAGAAGGAGAACCAAATGGTTAAAACTTTAACCAAGAAGAACGATGGACTCAAGGCCTACTTGAACCGAATGGAAGCTCAAGCATCCCAGAAAGATGCCGAGCTAGAAAAAGTCAAGGCCAAGTTGACTCTAGCCGAAACCACCTTGAAGAAGCTCAACACCGGATCGTCCAAACTTGATGAGATCCTAAACTTGGGTAAGCCTTTGAGAGCAGGTATTGGTTTCTGAGAATCATTAGAAAGTATTACTTCTTCTTTGTCTTGTAATGAACATAATGTAAATTTTGTAAAAGGTCACGAGTTTGATCAAAATTCTTGTTCAAATGATGTTTCTGACAAAGGGAAAGTGTGTCAATACTGTCACACTACTGGACATCTTAAAAATAAATGTACAAAGCTTTCAAAGAAAGAGTCCAGTCCAGATGTGTTACCTGAAGTGTTACCCAGCACTCCAGATAACACACACTGTCAGAAAGTCAAAATATCAAAAAAGAAGTCATGGAAACCAAAAGCAAATGTGAGATGTGATGTTGTATATACTGCCTTAAAAACAAATGTTGAAGGATCATGGTATTTTGATAGTGGGTGTTCACGCCATATGACGGGAACAAAAATGTTTTTAAAACACTATGAATCCGTTCAAGGGGGCAGTGTAACTTATGGTGGTGGGAGCAAGAGTAATATAATAGGTAAAGGAACACTAAATGTGAATGGTTTTCCTGCTTTAAAAAATGTCTTGCATGTAGATGGCCTAGTAACTAATTTAATTAGTATTAGTCAACTTTGCGATGACAACATGGAAGTAAAATTTAACAAGGACACTTGTGAAGTTTTTGATGGTACTAACAATTGTGTTATGACAGGAACTAGATCAAGTGATAATTGTTATTGTGTGGGAGATAAATTCGTGTGAAACACCGCACAAATTGATGTCACAAACTTATGGCATCAAAAGTTGGGACATGTTCATTTGAGGAACATTGATAAGATTGTTAAGTTAGATGCTGTTAAAGGAATTCCTAAACTAGATCTTAAAAATCCTATCATTTGTGAAGATTGTCTTAAGGGGAAACAAACTCGTGTTGCCCATAGTGCTGCCCAACATTCCGAGCAACACTCTGGAACAACACACTGTTTTCAACTCCTACATATGGATTTAATGGGTCCAGTTGAGGTAGAGAGTTTTGGAGGAAAGAGATATTCTTATGTCATTGTTGATGATTTTTCGAGATTCACTTGGGTTTATTTTCTAAAAGAAAAATCGGAAACTTTTGAAAAATTTAAACTTTTACACTCCAAAATCAAAAACATGTTTTGTGCCTCTATCTTTAGAATCAAATCTGATCATGGGAGAGAATTTGACAATGTTTTATTTTCTACTTTTTGTGAAAGAAAAGGAATACATCACGAGTTTTCAGCTCCTAAAACACCCCAACAAAATGGGGTGGCCGAAAGGAAAAATCGTACTTTACTTGAAATGACTCGTGTGATGTTGTTTTCTAAAAGGATTTCTAAAAGATTTTGGGCCGAGGCACTTAACACGGCTTGTCACACAACTAATAGAATTTTTCTAAGACCCGGAACCACTATGACACCTTATGAAATTCTGAATGGCAAGAAGCCAAAAGTTCACTATTTTCATGTCTTTGGGTGTGTGTGTTACATTTTGAATGACCGGGATTACTTAGCAAAGTTTGACTCTAAAAGTGATAGGGCGATATTTCTTGGATATGCGGCAAATAGTCGGGCATATAGGGTTTACAATCTTAGACTAAAAACCATCCAAGAATCCGTTAACATTGTTTTTGATGATCTCTCAAGTATTTCAGGTGAAAGTGCTCAAGAGTCTCCTCTGGTGTTATTAGAAGATGTCATACAAACTGCAAATGACATCACAGATGCTGAGCAGAATGTTATCATCAATGAGATAGCATCTCAGGCAGCACCTGAGTCCAGTGATCCATCCGAGTCTGATGCAGAAGTTCATGATGACGCAAGAAGGGATCCTCCACCCAGAATTCGTAGGAATCATCCTACAACTCAGGTAATTGGGGAAGTAACTGAAGGGGTCCGAACAAGAAACAAAGAACCCGTGAATTATCGGGAAATGGTAAGGTATGTGTGCATGTCAACCACATACACCAAGGTAAAACACTCTTGTTTTGTGTCATCAATAGAACCTAAAAATGTGATTGAAGCTTTAAAAGACAATTTTTGGATTCAAGCTATGCAAGACGAACTAGATCAATTTACCCGAAATAATGTATGGTTTTTAGTACCCCGTCCTATTAATACTAATGTTATTGGGACAAAATGGATTTTTAAAAACAAAACGGATGAAGAGGGTAATATTGTTCGAAATAAAGCTCGTCTTGTGGCTCAAGGCTATACACAAGTGGAAGGTATCGACTTTGACGAAACCTTTGCACCCGTGGCTAGAATTGAGTCTATCAGACTTCTCTTAGCCATAGCTTGTTATCTTCGAATCACTTTGTATCAAATGGATGTTAAAGCAGCATTTTTAAATGGATATTTAGATGAGGAAGTTTTTGTTGAACAACCTAAAGGCTTTGAAGATCCATCCCAACCAAACCATGTGTATAGACTTGATAAAGCCTTATACGGTCTAAAACAAGCTCCGCGCGCATGGTATGGTCGTTTAACTAGTTTTTTGCTTGAATATGGTTTTATTCGAGGAGAGGCGGATAGAACCTTATTCATTCTAAAACATGGAAAGGAACTTGTCATTGCTCAAATCTATGTTGATGACATAGTCTATGGCTCTACTTCAAAAATTTGCTTAAATGATTTTGTAGAGGCTATGACATCAACTTTCGAGATGAGCATGATGGGTGAACTAAACTTCTTTCTTGGCTTGCAGGTAAGACAACTACCCGATGGAATATTCGTCTCACAAAGCAAGTACGCTAAAAATCTAGTCAAGAAATTCGGCTTGGAGGGGTCAAAAAGTTCCTCGGTTCCTATGGCTACTACACTTAAACTCGGCAAGGATGAAGGGGGAGAAGCAGTCGATCCTACCCTTTACCGTTCCATGATTGGTAGCCTTCTTTACCTTACCTCTAGCCGACCCGACATTATGTTTTCTGTGTGTGTCTGTGCACGATACCAATCCAACCCCAAAGTCTCTCATCTTAATTCTGTGAAAAAGATAATTAAATATGTTTCCGGAACAAGCGAACTAGGAATTTGGTATGCTAAAGATACAAATACAAATCTAGTAGGCTTTAGTGATTCGGATTGGGCGGGGGATATAGATGACAGAAAAAGTACTAGTGGGGGGTGTTTTTACTTGGGTAATAATCTAGTATCATGGTATAGTCGTAAACAAAATTGTGTGTCGCTCTCTACTGCTGAGTCTGAATACGTGGCAGCAGGGAGATGTTGTACTCAATTAATATGGCTAAAACATATGTTAGACGACTATGGGCTTGAGAGTAAAAATATGATCATGTACTGTGATAGTCTGAGTGCCATCAACATTTCCAAGAACCCTGTCCAACACTCCCGCACAAAACACATTGATATCCGTCATCATTTTTTAAGAGATATGGTTGAAAAAGGCTTAATAGCTATAGAGCATATTGATACCAAGTATCAATTAGCGGACTTTTTTACAAAAGCCTTAGACCTTGAGAGATTTTCTTTCTTGAAGAACTCTCTTGGTCTTTGTAATCTCTAAAAATCTCCTGTTTTCTGATGTTACCTCAAGTGCTACCAGCATCTGAGATAACACTTGTATATTATTGTTTTGTTTTTGTTTTAATCTGTCAATGAGTAGTATTTTCTATTCATTGATGGTGGCACATGATGACCTTTTTGTTATGGTAGGATAACACTCTAGATAACATTATTGACAACATCCCTATAAACTCAAAAGTGACAAAGTCACTAATTTATTTTTTTTAAAAAAAAAAGGGCAAAAAGGCTAAAAACACTTATAATATTTCCTTAGTAGCTCGGGGCACGGCGTTCGCTGCGACGATGCACTCTTGCCAAAAGGGGATATTATCTAGTGATTTTGTACTAAGTATTAGGAACATGGAGTTCGCCACTACAATGTTTCCTACTTGAACAGTACAAATCACTAAAACATGCTTACACTTTATAAGGACTCGGGGCACGGAGCTCACTACTACGATGCTTCCTTGTAGATAAAGATGTGTAAATCATGTTTATTTCTAAGTGTTTGAAGATGAAGAACAAGCTTTTAATATCTATATTACTAGATTTGTTTTGCCTAAAGTATTCTATTTTGGCAAGCTTGTTTTACCTCAAAATGCTTATTATAGAAGCATATTTCTGCCTCATGTGTTCAAAAATGAGGTCCATCTCGCCTTAATTGCCTTAATATAAATTCAATAAGGGATGTTTATCACGGATGTTATCTTAAGTGTTACCATCATTGCCATCAACACATTAGTGTGTACTACATTCGTTTTTTTTAATTTTAATTTATTTTCAGAATTGTTTTTTTTAAATTTTCAAAGTTTGAAAGTCTTTTTTTAAAGAAAAAGAGTTTACAATTTTGAAAAAGTTTAAAACAAATCTTTTACTTTAGGTAAAATATAGTTGTAACAATTTCACAAAGGAATCTATCTTCAAATATTTGAGAGATTGTTACATCATTCATTTTACCATCTTTTTTTTCGTTTTATATATTATTTAAAAAAAAAAAAAAAAAAAAAAAAAAACAAACGAATGTGCAGGGGAGTTTGTTAGTTGTGTGCTTGTAAATAGGGTGATTTAATTTAGGTTAGTTTTAAATGTGAGGAAAAATAGGGGTTTAGTTAATTTAAATGATAAGAGTTAAGTTTGAATTAATTGTTTATCCCTTTTCACATTTTTTAACCTCCCTAAAAATCTCTTCCTAATTACTCTCCTTATTTTTCTCACCAAAACTCTTTTTAACTCTCCCTCTCCTCACCGCCTTCTTCAATCGGCAACAACCCAAAACCGGCGACAACCTAAAACCCTCAAAACCCTTCTCCAAAAATTCTCCCAAATCCTCCACTAAAATTCAACAATGGTGAACCCAAATCAAAACCCCAACCAACCCACACCTCTAGAAGAGTCGCCGGGTGATGCCTCGAGTGTTGCCTCGCCAATGGACATCTCACCCTTGGTCTCTCAAATCTCTAACCAAATAGCAATGTCCATTGATGAGCCTTATCATGTTGCAACCTCAGCTCGACCTCAACCCATGACGACTGCTTCTCGTCCACCAAGCTCCGCCACAAAGAGAGTCAAAAGAAAATCCCCTTCAACAGCAACCAAAATAGGCGCGGCTCCAACAGCTCGAAAGCGGACCTCCAGCCGTCTAAGTGCAAAATCCAGGTCAAAAATTCCTTCCAACACCTCTGATGATCCTGTGCAAGTTTCCGATGAAGAAGAAGAGGAGTCACTTGGACTCTCTTCTGATCAAAATTCGGATCAGAAATTTGTTGTCCTTCCGGCCGCACAAGCACAGTCTGTAGAGAGTTTGGACACCTGGGTAGCTGATGAAGAAGAGCCCCTTGCCGCTGTACACAAACGAGTCAACAAAGGGAAATCAAAACAGAATGTTGCCTCGGGTGCTACTGGTAAACCGGCAACATCTAAGGTAACATCCCGCTCTTCTAAACCTCCTATAGCCCCGGTTACCTCCTCTGATTTGTTTGGGACTTCTGATGATGTTCTGGAAGCTAGCTTTGATAATGATGATGAAGCTTTTCAAAAACCTTTTCTCACTTTGGAATTTTACAAAAGAGCCAACATGGAAAAGTGGCTTGAAATTTCGAGTTTGAAAATGCATCGTGAGAAGTATATCGATGAAGCTAACCTCAAGAAACATGGTGTTTATCAGTTTTTGAAAGATAGAAATTTTTTAAATGCCAATCTCTATCCATCAAACTATGTAGATGCCATTGTTCGAAACTTTTATGCCAACCTTCATCCCAATCTTGATAATGAAAACTCCAAGCAATTCGGCACGTTTTTTCTTAGAAGTAGGATTTTTAAGATTAATCCGTCATTGATCAATAAGGTGCTTAAAATGCCTCACTGTGATGATGATGGTGTTCTAGCCGATAGGGATGATATTGCGAAGGTTCTGTCGAACAATGTGGTAGAGAGATGGCCTACCAAAAGGGATGAACACTTTCTTGCTTCTCACCTCACCTCTTTATTTTCGGTTCTGCACAAATTGTGCATTTTTAATTGGCTCCCCACCAAAAATGAACAATATGTAACCTTAGAACAAGCTAGGGTTTTGCATAAGTTGGGGACGAACCGAAAACTGAATTTTGGGAGTTTGATCTTTAAACATTTAGCCACTTGGGGTAAGAAGAAAAAACTATCAGTTTTGCCGTATCCCTCTCTGATTTTTCAAGTGGTAATGGCTCAAAAATTTCCCATTATGGACTCGGACATTTACACTCATGAGCTTGACTACTATAGAGTAGATAGTCTTTTGACAAAGCAAGGACAGGGTGGTGTAAGATACACCGGTGATTTACCTTGGGACAAGTCAAAAGATATTGGGTCAAGATTGTCCATTCCATCCAGAGGTGCTGGGAAGAATGTTGCTTCAGACAGTCCAGTTAACACTCCTAGTTCTCCTAGTTTCTTCACAGGTACTGATGTTGAGAATGTTGTAGCCAGCATGTTACATCTCTTAGGGAACTCTTCACCTACAATTCCTAAGACCACTGTGATTGCTTTTCTCGACAAGCAAGTGACACGTATGGTGAATGTTATCCATGAATGGACCAAGATCAAAGATGACTCTCTTCAGTTTATCAATCTGATTTCTTCCCAATCTGGGGGAGATGGTGCAGGTACAAGTGCTGGTACTAGTGCTGCTACAGATGCTGTTGATGCTGCTGGGGTTAGTCATGCTGCTAGAGATGTTACTAAAGGTGCTGGTTCGCAGGCTGAGGAAGGAGAACCGGAGGATGAGGAAGAATCAGAAGAAGAAGAGTAAGAAGAAAATTTCTCTTGAAGGTTGATGTTGCCATTAATCATGGGCAATGGTTTTCATGGTGTTTGGTTTCAAAACAATTTAATTTTGTTGGTGGTGTGGTTTGTGTAAACAATTTCTACTTTGGTTCTTTATGTTTTAGAACTAAGACTTTGGTAGTTTTGTTGGTAATAATCTCTGTTGGTTTATGGTTTTAAACTTGGACTTACATTGGTTTTAAAACTACTAGTTAGAAGCATCTGAAATATGTGTTTGATTAGTATTGTTTTGTAAATCTTTGTTTGTTTGTTTAACTCCTACATTAAGGGGGAGTTTAACTCTGGTTTTTGCTCTGTTATCATGCTATATGGCTAACTTGTTTTTACAGGTACCAACACTTAGATTGGAAAGAAATCTCAAATTAAGGGGGAGATTGTTAGTGCAGACGGAGGTGTTACCTCAGATGTTGCCACTGACAGTCTAAGTGCTGTGACGAAAATAATTTGTAATTTGACATTTCTTTCTAATATAATTTTATACTAATGTCCTAATATTATTGTCTAGATGTTGGTCCATATTTTCAGGTATAATAAAGTTGATTTATGGAGCTTAAAACATGGAGAAGAAATTAATGAAGAATTACTCATAAAAGCCGAGTTAATAAGGGAGTTACAAACATATTTAACATGTGTTAAATATGTTACATATGGAGAAGACCAAGTCCAATGTTAGTTGCTGATCAAATAGATGAAGTACAAGGCGTTGGAAGCAAGGAGTACAACAAAGTGAAGCTTAGACTTGGGCATGAAGAATTCGGTTGAGAGAATCAAGGAAGGAAGACCAAGTCAAGCTTGTTTTGTGGAGATAAGGCTTGCACATGATCTCCACTCTTCCCACTCGTCACAAACAGCCCAAGGCTGTTATTTGTGTAGCCTCCAAGTCTTGGTTGGCTATAAATAGATGCTTGGATGAAGATTGAAGTGAAGCCAATTTGATACACACATCCATAGCACATAAAGACCAAAGTACTCTTGGCTCCTTTTGAGATTCTTTCTTCCATACACTCTTTTATCACTCAAATACTTCGGGTTTGAGTGAGTTTTGGTTAGGATAGAATCTTGTACTTTGTTCTTACTTTGGTTCCATAGAGAGTATATCATAGTTTGTATAGGGAACCATTTTAAACTTTGTAATTGGTTTTGATTATAAGGTTTTCGCCATCTAGGCATCTCAAGTTATATTTATATAACTTGAGAAAAATATTTCTCTTGTGCTATTTATTTTCCGCTGCAAAAACTCTACTATTTTTGTGTGTGTATTTTCTGTCCGTCTGGAGTGTTACCTGGGGTGTTGCTTAACACTTGAGGTAACATCTGTTCTCAGAAAGTCATTGACAAACAATTTCAGTATCCAACATCAATGTTGACACATTGCTATATAGATACAATAGCTAAATAGCTATCGTATTCAATACATTGTTCATAACAATTCAGTTAGATACAATAGGCAAACGCCTATTGTATCCAACAGCAATATTGACACATTGCTGTTAGATACAATAGCTAAATAGCTATTTGTATAAATAGCAATGTTCATAACAATTCCGTTAGATACAATAGGCAAACACCTATTGTATTCAACATCAATATTGACACATTGTTGTTAGATACAATAGCTAAATAGTCATTTGTATCCAATACAATGTTCATAACAATCCAGTTATATACAATAGGCAAACACCTATTGTATATAAGCGTATTTTAAAAATTTGACTTTGTTCAATATTATTTTTTTAAAACCCTATCTTTAGGGATGTAGTTTGATTCGTCTCGTCGAGACAAAAAAATCAGTGTTCTCAGATTATTTTTTCGATTTATAATTAATGAGATATTTAATTTTGAAAATTTAGGGAAATTTTAGGTGATGACGTGGCAAATTCTGGAACACTTATGGTATTTTGCCCTTCCCTTTGTTTGTCAACCTAATTACAAGAATGCCACCGAAGTTTTAAACTAAAAAAGTAATCTAAACCCTTGATTTGTGTCTAATCCAATGGCTATCATTGGTTCTCATGGTTCTCATGTAATTGAGTTCTCATAAGAGCATGACCATATATATATATATATATATATATATATATATATATATATATATATATATATATATATATATATATATATATATATGGGGCCGTAAGACATTTTGGTACTGGAGCCTTCATTTTTTTTTACCAAATCCAAAAGATACATATATTAAACAAAAGCATGAGAGAATTTGTACACGGAAAGAGGCTAACGCAAAAACTGACCAACCAGCTGATAACTAAGTATATAAACAAGGCTAACTACTTAAATAAGTTGAGAGTCACCAACGGACCAAAGCTAAGATATTTGGAATGAGAGTTAAGATCAAAGACCCAAAAACAGTTCTCACTGCACATTATTTAGGTGAATATATTAAAATTATGAAATCAACAATAACAAAACACAATGCACAAAAGAAGAAATAATTTCATATCCGAGTTGGATATTGAAGATAGAAGAGGCGGAACTGACCATGGCCAGAGAAACTGGATTTGTCGTCGGAGGTGTCGTAAGGGTGACTAGAAGGAGAAATTTTCAGACCTGGTGCTGAGATGGTGTTAGTACCCGACCTGAAAATGAGTTTATTAGGAGTTTCCCAAAAATACAAGGACTTTATAGGAATTAGAAACCTTGCAAAGACTTGTCCCGGATTCCCAAAATATCTCATTTATGACAAAATCTATCAAATTAGGTAGTAAATGGTTTCCTTAAAACCATGCAGAAACCCTAGCTTAAGAATCAAGTCAGCCGGCAGCCTTGGCCACGCGGCCAACATTGCTCCGCGTTGATCTTGGCCACGCGGCCACTCTTGTAACCGGCTTCAACAATGGCCAGGCGGCCAACCTTGCGCCGGATGATCTGGACCATCAGATCTTCCCCTCAGTTTACTATATAAACCAATCCCATGCTATTGGTTTAGGGGATCCGAATTTGAGAGTTCTTAAACACTATTTTTCTCTCTAATTAGCATTCAAACCTCCAAGAAGATCAAGGTTTATTTCTTGCCAACATAGGTAAGTTTTCTAACTTATTTCTTCACGTTCTTGCATTATTTCTAATGTAGATCTTTAATATTCGTGTTCTTGCATGTTTATTCATAGTTTCTTCATATGCTTTGCATGTTCATTCATATGTTCATATATGTTCTTCATATGTTCATCGTGTTCATAGATTAAAACCTTATTTATGCCATATTTAGGGTAGCAATCTTCATAATTACATGTTATTTCATAGCCGATGATGATCTAGGGTTCATCAACCCGAGGATGATCTAGGAACTACTTCTAAACCCTAAACTTTAGGTAATTCCCCCTCATTATGCATGATCCCGATTCTTCTACCTATTCTAATTCTCTGCGAACTACGCTGACCTGAGCTTCTCACATTGAGAGGAACGTAGGCAATCTTCGGATCCGGTCTCAACCACTAACACACTACATACACCGCATCATGATAGAAAGACCGATCGTTCGGGCAATATGAGTGATAACGTTCAATATTCTTCTCTTGTTGTAATTTGACCCCCGAACCCATTAAACATGCTTTTTCTAAATGTTTTGGCTATAATTAAAACGGCATGGCGACTCTCATATTTTAATGTTGCTATGAATATCCCAAATTCAAACACACGTATTCACAGTGGCGACTCAAAATGCCCCTTTTGTACATATATACCCTCAGTTGCTCAAAGAGTCAAAATGTGAGTACTATCTCTCTCTCTCTCTTACGCTCCTCAAAATGCCCCCGCATGTTTTCAAACAATTCTTTTTTCCTTTTTTGAGTCGACTGAATGAGTTCAAAAAAAAAAAAAAAAAAAAAAAGATGACACAAAAGAGATGCCCGCTAGATTGAAAACCCGAAAGGGCGGTCTATGCAGAAAAAAGGGTGCGTCTTAAAGGAGGTAGGATACCCCGCTCTACACCCTTATCGAACTGGGGCTTCCCCAATAGAATGGGTCGACTATGTGTTTTCTCGGAGAATACCGAGGTCCCAACAAGAATATACTTAGAAGAAGGGAATCCCTCATCATCAAGCTTGACGTAGAGTTTCTCAAAGGAGGGAGGGTACCCGCTCACCAAATTAGATAATCCCCAACGGAATGGGTCGACTATGTGGTTTCCCAGAGAATACTGAGGCGTCAACAAGGATACACTTAGAAGAAGGGCACCCCTCATCGTCAAACTCGGCACGCGACGACCTATTTGGATTGATTAGAATCATAATTAATTATAAGGCATCTTTATAAAGTCATAACACTTTCAAAAGTTTTCTCTTCCACGACACTTTGTTTATAAACCCGCACTCTCGGTCTCCACAAAATTTGTATAAACCTCCTTGGTCCACTCTGAGACCCATCTTTGTGATTCTTGAACCGACTCGGTCCTTCACCCTATTTCCTACACAATAGGATACCCTTACGTCCCAATCTGAATTGATTCAAAACCTTAGGTCCCGCACCTACCCGGTCAGTCTTACATATGTTATACCATAACCCCTTAGCTCGACCCTCCATAAGTTAGTAGCGGGACTCCTAAAGCCTCAAACCAGTCTTACCCAAAACCTCAAGCCCTAAGCCAGTCTACCGAATCCAAATCCTTAGAATGACCCATTAGGTCCCGAACCTACTGGTCTCGAGTCTACCTGATCTCTTAGATCCCAAACCTACCAATATATATTCATCCTTACCTTGTCCAGACTATGTCTCCCCTATCCTCTTAGGTCCAACCTCTTAGGTCTACCCAGTCTAACCTATTGAACGATCCCTTAGATCCCAAGTCCATGCAAGGCCGCCAAACACCTACCTTATAGGTCTCTAGCATATCCGATTCACACCTTAGGTCTCAACTCCTAAACCCTTTAGATCACAAAACTGTCTACCCTCTAGGTCTATAACCTTAGATGTCGACCCTTAGAACTCTTTAGTTCCCAAGCCTGCTTGGTCCAACCAAAACAATGCCATCTACGCATACTGTCATACCCAAACCATGGCCCTGCCACTCTTAAACCTAGTGTCACTCCTTAGCTTCAAAAGACTTCCTAGTCTGACCTTCAACCACTTAGGTCTCTAACCTACTTAATCCGAGCCGAGTCTAAACCTCACCACCTACAAGGTCCACCCTTGAACTCCATGGATCTCAAACCTTTCTTCCCCATGAGTCCAAACCTCAAACGTGCTCGAACGCATAGGACCTCCTGCATACCGTGACATGCCATAAAGATATCAAAACCCGTCCGGTCAAAACTCGTGCGGGTCCCATCCCTAGCCTACCGTCACAATCGCCGAACGAGTTTGCTCACTCGCAATGACCTCTAAGACAAACTTCGGTCCTAAGCATACCCAATCCAACTTAGGCACCTATTGTACTCGAGCAAAGTCTTGGACACTCAATCCCTTTACCTAAAGCGCCAACGTGGTCACATATCCAGACCATCTCCCGCACATGGTTCGCACCTAGCACACCTTTAGACCCAAACCCGCCATGTCCGCCTTACACCCTTAACTGGTCCCAATCCGTTGCTCCTTGGCCGACCTCAAGCCTGCTTGATCCTAACCCATAACGCGGTTTATCTAGGACAAAAGACTTACCCGCTTGAAAGCCTTATGTCCCAACGCTACCCTGCCTAGCCTTCGATCTCCTAGATCTCACGCCTACCATTCCATTAGGCCCCGGTCTCCTCAACACATGTCTGAGTCTTACCCTAGCTAAACCCTAGAACTTTAGCCTAGGCCTAATCTATCGAGCCTATCCAGCCACAAGGTATCAAGCTCATTTGCCCCAAACCGCAACACTCTTAGACCTCAAACTTGCTCGGTCTAAACCAAGACAAACCTTCAAATGCTTTTGGTCTCCAAACCCTAGCCTTAAAACTAGGTAAACACATTCTCTAAACCCTAGCCTCGAGCCTAGGTAGTCATATCATTCTCTCTGAACCCTAGCCTCAAGCCTATGTAATTACATCCTTTCAAACCCTAGCCTAAAGCCTAGGAAGTTACATCCTTCTTAAACCCTAGCCTTGATCCTAGGTAGTTACACCTTTCCTAAACCCTAGCCTCAAGCCTAGATAGTCACCTTCTATTCAAAGCCTAGCCTAGGTAATCGTATTCCCTCTAAACCCTAGTCCCAAACCTAGGTAATCGCCTTCTCTCTAAACCCTAGCCTCAAGCCTAGGTAGTTACCTTCTATTCATAACCCTAACCCCAAGCCTAAGTAATTACCTCCTTCCAAACCCTAGCCTAAAGCCTAGGAAGTTACATCATTCTTAAACCCTAGCCTCGATCATAGGTAGCAACATCCTCTTTAACCCTAGCCCAAGTTCTAGGGAATTTCCAAAGCCCCGCATGCAACATCATTTCCAAATTCCCGAAACCCTAGTCTCGAAACCTAGGAAATTTACAATCTCAATTCTCCGTTTTGTTGAACCCTAGTCCAAAACCTAGGATATAATGCCCGGTCCAAAACTCAATCAACCCTAGCCTCAAGCCTAGGAAGCCGCATTCGCTCTAAACCCTAGCCACGAGCCTAGGTAGTCGCATTCGCTCTAAACCCTAGCCTCGAGCCTAGGTAGTCGCAGTCGCTCCAAACCCTAGCCTCAAGCTTAGGTAGTCGCACTCTTTCTAAACCCTAGCCTCAAGCCTAGGTAGTCGCACTCGCTCTAAAACCCTAGCCTCAAGGCTAGGTAGAAATTATCCTCTTTAAACTCTATCATCAAGCCTAGGATTCAACATTCCCTTCAAACCCCAGTCCTATACTTAGGAAACTCCTTCACCTTAGTCTCAAAACGTAGGAAGTTTACAGTCCTTAGCCTTAAAACCTAGCCTAAAGCCTAGGTTACCATGAACCTTTCCAAGCCATAGTCACCAATCTCGGAAAATGGTGAACCCTAACATCAAGCTTAGTGGACCTTCCACAAAAGCAATCCCTCTTCCCAACGGTCCATGGTCTCAAGCCTAGGAAGTCACAACCCTTTCAACTCCCAACCTTGGGTCTAAAGCCAACGCCTTTGCAATCTCTAAACCTACCACAACTCCAAGCCCTAGCCTCGAAGCCTAGGATATTTCTAAACCCTAGTCCCAAACCTAGGAGAGTCATGGTCCTTAAACACCAGTTTCCAAGACACAACCTCAAGTCTAAACAACCATAACATCTTTTGCATCCTTATCTCAAGGATAAGAGGCTACCCATCCCCTTTCCTTAGAAGCCTTAGGTCCTACCCTAAGCAACCAAACAAAATGTCCCTTACCTAATACCTTCATCTTAATGGTTCGTAGCCTCATATTAGGTATTCCTCCTAATTTAGGGTAAGCGGATCCCAAAACATTACGCTTTCCGTGGTCGTCCTTTTGCTCACCAAAGAGTCCTTTACCTTAGCAACTCCCCGAGAGTCCATCTCCTTTGTGACTCCCCGAGAGTCCCTCACCTTTGTGACTCCCCAAGAGTCTATCACCTTTGTGATTCCATGAGAGTTCATCCTTTTTGCAACTTCATAACAATCCGTCATCTTCGCGACTCATGATAAGTTCGCCAGCTTTATGACTCTGCAAGGGTCTATTGTCCTTTAGAACATCATTTGGTTTTAAAAAGCCTAAAAAATCTCTAAATTATCCTTTGTTTAAAAACTATCGTGGTGACCGGGAGTTATCCCTACTGCACGAATGTTTCATCTCTTTAAAAACTATCGTGGTGACCGGGAGTTATCCCTACTGCACGAATGTTTCATCTCTTTAAAAACTATCGTGGTGACCGGGAGTTATCCCTACTGCACGAATGTTTCATCTCTTTAAAATCTATCGTGGTGACCGGGAGTTATCCCTACTGCACGAATGTTTCATCTCTTTAAAAACTATCGTGGTGACCGGGAGTTATCCCTACTGCACGAATGTTTCATCTCTTTAAAAACTATCGTGGTGACCGGGAGTTATCCCTACTGCACGAATGTTTCATCTCTTTAAAAACTATCGTGGTGACCGGGAGTTATCCCTACTGCACGAATGTTTCATCTCTTTAAAAACTATCGTGGTGACCGGGAGTTATCCCTACTGAACGAATGTTTCATCTCTTTAAAAACTATCATGGTGACCGGGAGTTATCCCTACTGCACGAATGTTTCATCTCTTTAAAAACTATCGTGGTGACCGGGAGTTATCCCTACTGCACGAATGTTTCATCTCTTTAAAAACTATCGTGGTGACCGGGAGTTATCCCTACTGCACGAATGTTTCATCTCTTTAAAAACTATCGTGGTGACCGGGAGTTATCCCTACTGCACGAATGTTTCATCTCTTTAAAAACTATCGTGGTGACCGGGAGTTATCCCTACTGCACGAATGTTTCATCTCTTTAAAAACTATCGTGGTGACCGGGAGTTATCCCTACTGCACGAATGTTTCATCTCTTTAAAAACTATCGTGGTGACCGGGAGTTATCCCTACTGCACGAATGTTTCATCTCTTTAAAAACTATCGTGGTGACCGGGAGTTATCCCTACTGCACGAATGTTTCGTCTCTTTAAAAACTATCGTGGTGACCGGGAGTTATCCCTACTGCACGAATGTTTCGTCTCTTTAAAAACTATCGTGGTGACCGGGAGTTATCTCTACTGCACGACTGTTTCGTCTCTTTAAAAACTATCGTGGTGACCGGGAGTTATCCCTACTGCACGTACATTTGTTATTGCTTCGTTATATTATCGCGATGACCGAGAGTTGTCTCTACTTCGCGTACGTTCTGTTGCAATTTGCAGAGGCCCGTCTACCTCTATATTGCGTAATATCCACCACTTGTTATTTTATGAATTGTGATTGACAGAGGCCCGTCTATCTTGATATCGCATAAGCTCCGGCTATTACCATTTTACCATCTTGGGATTATGTAGACCCCGCCGTCTATATGTCTCGCACCATTGTCACCCTTACCTTCTTTTCCTAATATTTGCTTAGGATTCGTATGGTTGTAGATACTTTGGCGCCTCTATGACATACGCATCCTAGATCGATCGTGATTGGCAGAAGCCTCGGCGTTTCTGTTCGCGAGAGATCCAGCATCTATTATTTTAGCATTTCCTAATATTTGCTTAGGATTCGAATAGTTGTAGAGACTTTGGCGCCTCTATGACATACGCATCCTAGATCGATCGTGATTGGCAGAAGCCTCGGCGTTTCTGTTTGCGAGAGATCCAGCATCTATTATTTTAGCATTTCCTAATATTTGCTTAGGATTCGTATGGTTGTAGAGACTTCGGCGCCTCTATGACATACGCATCCTAGATCGATCGCGATTGGCAGAAGCCTCGGCGTTTCTGTTTGCGAGAGGTCCAGCATCTATTATTAGGGTTCGTATGATTGTAGAGACTTCGGCGCCTCTATGACATACGTATCCTTGGTCAATCGTGATTGGCAGAAGCCTCGGCGTTTCTGTTTGCGAGAGATCCAGTACCATCTATTAGGGTTCGTTTGATTGTAGAGACTTTGGCGCCTCTATGACATACGTATCCTTGATCAATCGTGATTGACAGAAGCCTCGGCGTTTTTGTTTGCGAGAGTTCTAGTACCTATTATTAGGATTCGTATGATTGTAGAGACTTCGGCGCCTCTATGACATACGTATCCTTGATCGCTCGTGATTGGCAGAAGCCTCGGCGTTTCTGTTTGCGAGCGATCCAGCATCTATTTTAGGGTTCGTATGATTGTAGAGACTTCGGCGCCTCTATGACATATGCATCCTAGATCAATCGTGGTTGACAGAAGCTTCGGCGTTTTCTGTTCACGAGAGACCCGACACCTATTACTTTGGCGCGATCGGCAGGAACCCTGGCGATCCTGATTGCGTTTACCATTCCATCTTGGGATTATTTAGACAACGTAGTCTTTAATTTTCCCAAATAACTTCATTGCTTACGAATGATTCGTGCTTCGTACAGGATAGTGCCCGTAGGTTTATTATCCCTAGCAGGAGTCCGATATCTCGTTTTATCCCCAGTAGATCTCTGAACTACGACCGGCTTGATTCCTCAGAGGATACGTAGGAAACCTGAAAAGGTCCAGCCACCCGACCGACGCGGTCATCTCTCATCCCCAGCAGGTGCATTATCCCCAGCAGAAGACGTTGCTCCCCATCAGAGGACAGTCATTCCCGATTTGAACTACGTTTGGCTTGATTCCCCCGCGGATACGTAGGTCGCCTGCCAAGGTTCAGCCGTTCCCTTACCTTTCATCTGTTTTGAAACTCATGTTTCAGACGGTTCCTATTTTTATCGTCGACCCCACATTGCCTTGCAAGAAGCGTCGCCGAGGGGCTACTGTTAGTACCCGACCTGAAAATGAGTTTATTAGGAGTTTCCCAAAAATACAAGGACTTTATAGGAATTAGAAACCTTGCAAAGACTTGTCCCGGATTCCCAAAATATCTCATTTATGACAAAATCTATCAAATTAGGTAGTAAATGGTTTCCTTAAAACCATGCAGAAACCCTAGCTTAAGAATCAAGTCAGCCGGCAGCCTTGGCCACGCGGCCAACATTGCTCCGCGTTGATCTTGGCCACGCGGCCACTCTTGTAACCGGCTTCAACAATGGCCAGGCGGCCAACCTTGCGCCGGATGATCTGGACCATCAGATCTTCCCCTCAGTTTACTATATAAACCAATCCCATGCTATTGGTTTAGGGGATCCGAATTTGAGAGTTCTTAAACACTATTTTTCTCTCTAATTAGCATTCAAACCTCCAAGAAGATCAAGGTTTATTTCTTGCCAACATAGGTAAGTTTTCTAACTTATTTCTTCACGTTCTTGCATTATTTCTAATGTAGATCTTTAATATTCGTGTTCTTGCATGTTTATTCATAGTTTCTTCATATGCTTTGCATGTTCATTCATATGTTCATATATGTTCTTCATATGTTCATCGTGTTCATAGATTAAAACCTTATTTATGCCATATTTAGGGTAGCAATCTTCATAATTACATGTTATTTCATAGCCGATGATGATCTAGGGTTCATCAACCCGAGGATGATCTAGGAACTACTTCTAAACCCTAAACTTTAGGTAATTCCCCCTCATTATGCATGATCCCGATTCTTCTACCTATTCTAATTCTCTGCGAACTACGCTGACCTGAGCTTCTCACATTGAGAGGAACGTAGGCAATCTTCGGATCCGGTCTCAACCACTAACACACTACATACACCGCATCATGATAGAAAGACCGATCGTTCGGGCAATATGAGTGATAACGTTCAATATTCTTCTCTTGCTGTAATTTGACCCCCGAACCCATTAAACATGCTTTTTCTCAATGTTTTGGCTATAATTAAAACGGCGTGGCGACTCTCATATTTTAATGTTGCTATGAATATCCCAAATTCAAACACACGTATTCACAGATGGAACGGGATTTATGATAGACCATCAAAGAAGAAGAGCACAAA
Source organism: Campanula takesimana (assembly GCA_026119855.1). Lineage (NCBI taxonomy): Eukaryota > Viridiplantae > Streptophyta > Magnoliopsida > Asterales > Campanulaceae > Campanula > Campanula takesimana. The sequence continues at coordinate 226,327 of JAOWBW010000627.1, forward strand.
GAGCAAATTTCTTGGTCGTAGCTAACGGTGAGGGTCTATGTGCATGCGGATTAGGCAGTTAACATTGCCAGAAAACTTGCGCTGGTGATGGGAGACAACTAGATCTACCGAAAGAAAAAAAATCCTGTTAAGTTTAATGCCTTTGAATTGGGGACGCCTAATTTAATGGGTTAAATTATCAAGTTCTTAATTCCGAGGAAGAAGGAGTAAAAATGAAACAAAGAAATTAGACAGTTATGCGAGCACATAAAGTGGGCGCATATTTTCTCTGTTGAATTCATGCATTAGCCAAGCCGAAGTGGGTTTTTTTGGGCTTGATGTATTTTTGGTCGTTGTTGGCACAAGTGGAAGTCAATAAGGATTGGTATCCTTAGAATAGGAATTAATTGGCTGCAAGTAACAAGATTCCTAATGGAATTAATTTAGGCACTACCGTGTGTATATACTTTCATGTATATATACTCCCTCTGTCCCAAATTAATTCAGTTCAGAAGTTTGCTCAGTTTTACACAGAAATAGAGATCAATAATTCTAGATCTAGGGTTTGCACAGTCAAGAATTTTGTGATCAAAATTCGTGCAAAGTAGATTAGTGTGATCTTGTGTAATTGTTTCTCCAGTGATAATAATATTCTCTCCCCTCCTCGTGGACGTAGCCAAGTTGGTGAACCACGTAAGTCTGTGTTCTTATGATTGCTTTATTTTCTCATCAAGTCTTGTTCAAATGCTCTAACAAGTGGTATCAAAGCTCTGGTAACAAGTGGCACCAGAGCTTTGGTTCGTGGTTAGAGATTCAGGGATTCCGCTGCAGAGAACGAGAAGATGGGTCAAGGAGAAGATTCGATCGATAAGTTCAATGGGAAGAATAGTTTTTCTCTCTGGCAGATCAAGATGAAGGCTTTGTTGATAGTGTGAATACGTGTGTTTGAATTTGGGAATATTCATAGTAACATTAAAATTATGAGAGTCGCCACGCCGTTTTAATTATAGCCAAAACATTGAAAAAAAGCATGTTTAATGGGTTCGGGGGTCAAATTACAACAAGAGAAGAATATTGAACGTTATCACTCATATTGCCCGAATGATCGGTCTTTCTATCATGATGAATGTGTTAGTAGTGTGTTAGTGTTTGAGACCGGATCCGAAGATTGCCTACGTTCCTCTCAATGTGAGAAGCTCAGGTCAGCGTAGTTCGAGAATAATTTAGAATAGGCAGAAGAATCGGGATCATGCATAATGAGGGGAGAATTACCTAAAGATTAGGGTTTAGAAGTAGTTCCTAGATCATCCTTGGGTCGATGAACCCTAGATCATCATCGGCTATGAAATAACATGCAAACATGAAGATCGCAACCCTAAATATAGCATAAATAAGGTTTTAATCTATGAACACGATGAACATATGAAGAACATATATGAACATGCGAAGCATATGAAGAAACTATGAATAAACATGCAAGAACATGAATATTAAAGATCTACATTTAGAAATAATGCAAGAACGTGAATAAATAAGTTAGAAAACTTACCTATGTTGGCAAGAAATAAACCTTGATCTTCTTGGAGGTTTGAATGCTAATTAGAGAGCAAAATTGTGTTTAAGAACTCTCAAATTCGGATCCCCCAATTATGAGGCAAGGGAGGTCTTTAAATAGGAAACTTATGGAGAGATCTGACGGTCAGGATCATCCGGAGCGGATGTGGCCGCGTGGCCAAGATGGAGGGCGGCGGCGACGTTGGCCGCGTGGCCAAGGTTGGAGCTTGGGCGAATGTGGCCGCGTGGCCATCGTTGCTGGCTGACTTAATTTTCAAGCTAGGGTTTCTGCATGGTTTTAAGGAAACCATTTATTACCTATTTTGATACATTTTGTCATAAATGAGGTATTTCGGGATTCCGGAACAAGTCTTTGCAAGGTTTCTAATTCCTATAAAGTCCTTGTATTTTTGGGAAACTCCTAATAAACTCATTTTCAGGTCGGGTACTAACAGTAGCCCCTCGGCGACGCTTCTTGCAAGGCAATGTGGGGTCGACGATAAAAGAAGGATCCGTCTGAAACATGAGTTTCAAAACAGCTGAAAGGTAAGGGAACGGCTGAACCTTGACAGGCGACCTACGTATCCGCGGGGGAATCAAGCCAAACGTAGTTCAAATCTGATGGGGAAATTGAGAATGACTGTCCTCTGATGGGGAGCAACATCTTCTGTTGGGGAAAGTGCATTTGCTGGGGATGATAGATGACCACGTCGATTGGATGGCTGAATCTTTTCAGGTTTCCTACGTATCCTCGGAGGAATCAAGCCGGTCGTAGTTCTGAGCGACCGGGGATAAAACGAGACATCAGACTTCTGATAAGGATAGTAAACCTAAGGGAACTATCCTCTATGAAGAATGAACATTCGTTGAAGCAAGAGAGATAATAGGACAATAAACTCGACCAGAAACGCCCGGGTTTCCGCCGATCACGCTAAAATAATAGATGCTGGATCTCTCGCAAACAGAAACGCCGAGGCTTCTGCCAATCGCGATCGATCAAGGATGCGTATGTCACAGAGGCGTCGAGGTCTCTGCAACCGTACGAATCTTAAGCAAATATTAGGAAATGCTAAAATAATAGATGCTGGATCTCTCGCAAACAGAAACGCCGAGGCTTCTGCCAATCGCAATCGATCTAGGATGCGTATGTCATAGAGGCGCCGAAGTCTCTATAACCATACGAATCCTAATAATAGATGCTGGATCTTTCGCAAACAGAAACGCCGAGGCTTCTGCCAATCGCGATCAATCTAGGATGCGTTTGTCATAGAGGCGTCGAAGTCTCTACAACCATACGAATCCTAATAATAGATGCTGGATCTTTCGCAAACAGAAACGCCGAGACTTCTGCCAATCATGATCGATCTATGATGCGTATGTCATAGAGGCGCCGAAGTCTCTACAACCATACGAATCCTAATAATAGATGCTGGATCTTTCGCAAACAGAAACGCCGAGGCTTCTGCCAATCGCGATCGATCTAGGATGCGTATGTCATAGAGACGCCGAAGTCTCTACAACCATACGAATCCTAATAATAGATGCTGGATCTTTCGCAAACAGAAACGCCGAGGCTTCTGCCAATCGCGATCGATCTAGGATGCGTATGTCATAGAGGCGCCGAAGTCTCTACAACCATACGAATCCTAATAATAGATGCTGGATCTTTCGCAAACAGAAACACCGAGGCTTCTGCCAATCGCGATCGATCTAGGATGCGTATGTCATAGAGGCGCCGAAGTCTCTACAACCATACGAATCCTAATAATAGATGCTGGATCTCTCGCAAACAGAAACGCCGAGGCTTCTGCCAATCGCGATCGATCTAGGATGCGTATGTCACAGAGGCGCCGAGGTCTCTGCAACCGTACGAATCCTAAGCAAATATTAGGAAATGCTAAAATAATAGATGCTGGATCTCTCGCAAATAGAAACGCCGAGGCTTCTGCCAATCGCAATCGATCTAGGATGCGTATGTCATAGAGACGCCGAGGTCTCTGCAACCGTACGAATCCTAAGAAAATATTTGGTGGAGAATGGAAATTTTAAGGGGCTTTCCGTACCCAAAGGTAACGAATATCAGTCAAAATAGTGTCAAGGGCACCTAAAATGAATCAAAGGGGAATGTACTAGGGTAAAACTGGAATTTTGCATGTGGAGGTCAAGATGATGGATTGTTATGAAGTCGCAAATGGGATGAACTCTCGGGGAGTCACAAAGGTGATAGACTCTCGGGGAGTCACAAGGGTGATGGACTCTCGGGGAGTCACAAAGGTGATCACAAGGGCAAAGGACCTTTAGGGAGACGCGAAGGAGATGGACTCTTGGGGAGTTGCTAAACATGATCTGGGTTCCTCTTATCCTAATCTAGGAGGGAATGAGGCTACGAGCCATTGAGACCAAGGTGTTAGGTAAGGGACATTTTTCTTGGTTGCCTAGAGGTAGGACCTAAGGCTTTTTAAGGAAAGGGAATAAGGAAGATGGTGATCTCCTAATCTTGAGATAGGGATGCCAAAGATGTCACGGGTTCTTGGGCTTTAGATTATGTCTTGGAGATAATGTGGGTTTCCTAGCTTACAGGCTAGGGATTGGAGTTCATTTAAGCATGAGGAGAGTATTCTATCCTAGGCTTAGTGCTAGGGCTTGGAAAGGTTGAGGTTTGGGAACTTCCTAGATGTTAGGGTTTCGAACAAAGGTTTGGAAACTGGCGTTTTAAGGACCATGACTCTCCTAGGTTTGGGACTAGGGTTTAGGAATTTCCTAGGTCTAGGAGGCTAGGGCTTGGAGTTGTGGTAGGCTCAGAGGTAGCAAAGGCGTTGGCTTTTAGACATAAGGCTGGGAGTTGGAAAGGTTGTGACTTCCTAGGCTTGAGACCATGGACCGTTGGGAAGAGGGATTGCTTTCGTGGAAGGTCCACTAAGCTTGATGTTAGGGTTCACCATTTTCCGGGATTGGTGACTATGGCTTGGAAATGTTCGTGGTAACCTAGGCTTTAGGCTAGGTTTTAAGGCTAAGGACGGTAAACTTCCTATATTTTGAGACTAAGGTGAAGGAATTTCCTAGGTCTAGGACTAGGGTTTGAAGGGAATGTTGAATCCTAGGCTCGATGATAGAGTTTAGTGAGGATATAGTCTCCTAGGTCCTGCGGCTAGGGTTTAGAAAGAGTGCGACTACCTAGGCTTGAGGCTAGGGTCTGGAGCGAATGCGAGTACCTAGGCTCGAGGCTAGGGTTTAGAGCGAATGCGACTACCTAGGCTCGAGGCTAGGGTTTAGAGCGAATGCGGCTTGCTAGGGTTGATTAAGTTTTGGACAGGGCATTGTATCCTAGGTTTTGGGTTAGGGTTCAATAAGACGGGGGATTAAGATTGTAAATTTCCTAGGTTTCGAGACTAGGGTTTCAAGAATTTGGAAATGATGTTGCATGCGGGGCTTTGGAAATTCCCTAGAACTTGGGCTAGGGTTAAAGAGGATGTTGCGGTTTCATAGGCTTAAGGATATGTGACTACCTAGGCTTGAGGCTAGGGTTTGGGGAGAACGCGACTTCCTAGGTTTGAGGCTAGGGTTTGGAAAGAATATCGACTACCTAGGCTTGAGGCTAGAGTTTGGAGGGAATGTGACTACCTAGGCTCGAGGGTAGGGTTTAGGAAGGATGTGGCTACCTAGGATCGAGGCTAGGGTTTAAGAAGGATGTAACTTCCTAGGCTTTAGGCTAGGGTTTGGAAGGATGTAATTACCTAGGCTTGGGGCTAGGGTTTGGAGAGAATGCGATTACCTAGGCTTGAGGCTAGGGTTTGTAGAGGATGTGGCCACCTAGGCTTGAGGCTGGGGTTGAGAGAATGTGATTACCTAGGTTTAAGGCTAGGCTTCGGATAAAAGGTGACTACCTAGGCTTGAGGCTAGGGTTTAGAGAGAAGGCAATTACCTAGGTTTGGGACTAGGGTTTAGAGGGAATACGATTACCTAGGTTTAAGGCTAGGCTTTGAATAGAAGGTGACTACCTAGGCTTGAGGCTAGGGTTTGTAGAGGATGAAGCAACCTAGGCTTGAGGATGGGGTTGAGAGAATGTGACTACTTAGGCTTAAGGCTAGGGTTTGGAGACCGAAAGCATTTGAAGGTTTGTCTTGGTTTAGACCGGGCAAGTTTGAGGTCTAAGAGTGTTGCGGTTTGGGGCAGGTGAGCTTGATACCTCATGGCTGGATAGGCTCGATAGGTTAGACCTAGGCTAGAGTGCTAGGGTTTAGCTAGGGTGAGACTCAGACATGTGTTAAGGAGACCGGGGCCTAATGGAATGGTAGGCGTGAGATTTAGGAGATCGAAGGCTAGGCAGGGTAGCGTTGGGACATAAGGCTTTCAAGCGGGTAAGTCTTTTGTCCTAGAGAAACCGCGTTATGGGTTAGGACCAAGCAGGTTTGAGGTCGGCCAAGGAGCAACGGATTGGGATTGGATGATCCTAGTACCTAATACGCATGTCGGGCTTGGATCCTAGAGTGTTTGAAAGTTTAGGCTAGGTGCGAACCATAGGTGCGGGAAATGGTTTTGGATATATGACCATGTTGGCGCTTTGGGTAAAGGGATTGAGTGTCCAAGACTTTGCTTGAGTACAATAGGTACCTAAGTTGGATTGGGTATGCTTAGGTCCAAAGTTTGTCTCAGAGGTCATTGCGCGTGACCAAGCTCGTTCGGCGATTGCGAAGGTGGGTTTGGTATGGGACCAAAGGTGTTAAGCGCACGATTTTTGACTGGACGGGTTTTGATATCTTTATGGCATATCACGGTACGCGGGAGGTCCTATGCGTTCGAGCACGTTTGAGGTTTGGACTCGTGTGGAAGAAAGGTTTGAGATCCATGGAGTTCAAGGGTGGACCTTGTAGGTGGTGAGGTTTGGACTCGGCTCGATTAAGTAGGTTAGAGACCTAAGGGGTTGAAGGTCAGACTAGGAAGTCTTTGAAGCTAAGGAGTGACACTAGGTTTAAGAGTGGCAGGGCCATGGTTTGGGTATGACGGTATGCGTAGATGGCATTGTTTTGGTTGGACCGAGCAGGCTTGGGAACTAAAGAGTTCTAAGGGTCGACATCTAAGGTTATAGACCTAGAGGGTAGACATTTTTTTGATCTAAAGGGTTTAGGAGTTGAGACCTAAAGTGTGGATCGGATATGCTAGAGACCTACAAGGTAGGCGCTTGGTAGACTCGAATGGACTTGGGATCTAAGGGATCATTCAATAGGTTAGACTGGGTAGACCTAAGAGGTTGGACCTAAGAGGATAAGGGAGACATAGTCTGGACAAGGTAAGGATGAATATATATTGGTAGGTTTGGGATCTAAGAGATCAGGTACACTCGAGACCAGTAGGTTCGGGACCTAATGGGTCATTCTAAGGATTTGGATTCGGTAGACTGGCTTAAGGCTTGAGGTTTTGGGTAAGATTGGTTTGAGGCTTTAGGAGTCCCGCTACTAACTTATGGAGGGTCGAGCTAAGGGGTTATGGTGTAACCTATGTAAGACTGACCGGGTAGGTGCGGAACCTAAGGTTTTGAATCAATTTAGATTGGGACGTAAGGGTATCCTATTGTGTAGGAAATAGGGTGAAGGACCGAGTCGGTTCAAGAATCACAAAGATGGGTCTCAGAGTGGACCGAGGAGGTTTATACAAATTTTGTGGAGACCGAGAGTGCGGGTTTATAAACAAAGTGTCGTGGAAGAGAAAACTTTTGAAAGTGTTATGACTTTATAAAGATGCTTTATAATTAATTACGATTCTAACCAATTCAAAGAGTTCGTCATGTGCCGAGCTCGGCGATGAGGGATGCCCTTCCTTGTTGAAGCTCCGGTGTTCTCCGAGAAAGCGCATAGTCGACCCATTTTGTTGGGGACGCTCTAGTTTGATGAGTGGGTATCCTCCCTCCTTTGAGAAATCCTACGTCGAGCTTGATGATGAGGAGTCCTCTTCTTCTAAGTATGTGCTCGATGAAGCCCCGACATTCTTTGAGAAACCTTATGGTCGGTCCTTTATTGTTAGGGAAGCCTCAGTTGCGTAGAGAGGGGTATCCTACCTCTTTTAAGACGCACCACCCTTTTTTCTGCCTAGACCGCCCTTGCGGGTTTTCAATCCAGCGGGCATCTCTTTTGCGTCAATTTTTTTTTTTTTTTTTTAAGAAATCATTTAGTCGACTCTAAAAAATAAAAAGAATTGTATGAAAACTTGCCGGGGCATTTTGGGGAGAGTAAGAGAGAGAGAGATAGTACTCACATTTTGACTCTTTGGGCAACTGAGTGTATATATGTACAAAAGGGAGGAAGCCCCTGCTTGACAGAAAGTAAGTGTTTAGCTCTTTCCTAGATTGTAGAACGGAAGACTTGTCGAGACATTTGAAAATTGTTTTATTCAAGATTCTTATTTGATTGCTCGAGAATGGACCTCGTTGATTAGTTATGCATCTTATGATTATGTTTTAGACAAGTAGTCTCGAAATAATAAATGTTTTGATCAGTTGTTATTTTGAGATTAATCGTTTACTTAGTTATGTGAATGGTTTGTGGCTCCATTTACCTTTTAATGAGTCGTCATTAATGAGTAAGATTAAGATTAATTCATCATATAAAGATATAGCAATCAAGCGAAAATGGTGAATAAGACAATTTTCATGAAATTGATATATGCAAGCTTATGTCTCAAGTCTAGAGAGAAAAGAAAAGAAATAAAGACCCTTTTATTGGAACTAAAAGATTTAAACTGACTAGTCCGGGGTGGACTTTTACTTAAAGAAACAAAAATCGTCCACGGTGGACTTTTGACTAAGGACACTCTAGAACCTACGAAGACTGAATGACCCTTTTCTTTTCTTTTATTTAAAAGAGGTAGCCCCAATTTCCTCTTTTGCCCATGCCCATGTATTCCGTTGGCGGGTGATGGCTCCGCTGTCAATGAGGCTTTGAATCTTTCTCCTCAATTGGAGGCAATCTTCAGTGTCATGCCCAATGTACTGGTGGTATTGGCAGTGTTTGGAGGGATCCAAGCCTTGCTTCACCCTACTTGGTTCATAGTTGAACAAAGGAGACAACTTGCCGGCTTGAACTAGACTTTTGAAGAGTTTGGCTAACGGCATACCCAAGTCGTCGAATTCGCGCTCGTCCTTCCTTTCACGAACTGTCTTTGAGGGTGACTTAGGTACCGGAACCCCTTGTTGATGAGTAGTCATAGGAGGCATCCCGACGGGGACAGTCTGTGGCGGCCCGTACATTTGAGGAGCGTACGGGTGTTGACATTGAGCAAGAGGGAGAACTCGACTGAGGTAATCATAAACGCCACGAATGTCAGATAAATGGCGCCTCTCGATATCTCTTAGGGTCTTATGCATCTCCTTCTGAAAGTGTGTTGCTTGCTCGTTGAGAATGGCCTTAAAGTGGATTGCTTGTTCATCGAGGATGGCTTCGAAGCGGGATGCTTGCTTACTGAGAGCAGTACTGGTGTAGAGGATTGTCTCGGGATCTTGGGTAGCAGCTTCAGTTGCAACTTCGATGTTCCTTGCAGCCGACTTGATGCAGAACTCTATGTCATGAAAGAATTAGATTCGTATTTAATGATAAGGCATCGTTATAAAAATCATTTTTGGAAAAGAGTCGGTCTCCACATTTTTTGAAATGCGTTTTGGTAAAAAATTGAAAGTTTGACCGGCCGAAGTTGCCTACGTTCCCCTTATCATGAGGGAGAGGTCCCACACAATAAGAGGCTCAGGTCGCCGTAGTTCGAATCAAGTTAGACTTTTAAAAAGAGGAGAGAGATGACTATAGGGGTCAAAAAGAGGGAGATGACTCGGTCTTTAGTCAAGCATGGGTGAGGAAGACCTATAGGAATCGGGTAAGGTTTGACTTAAGGTTTGACCTAAATTTGACCTAAGGTTTGACCTAAGGTTTGAGACAAGAAATGGTTCAAGCTAGGATGTGACGATAATGGTGGGTTGACCTAGATGGGTAAAGGATAGGTCGACCTAAATGAGAAGGGTTGGATTGACCTATATGGTGAATGAATCAAGATAGCGGGTTGTAGCGGTTTGTCTATGGGATGATCTAAGCGGGATAGACATGGTTTGACCTAAGCGGGTCTAAGGTTGACCTATTCGGGTTGGTGGACTAAGGAAGGTTGGAGATTGACCTAGATGGATCCAAGATAGGTAAGTCGACCTAAGTGGGTCACGGGGTGACCTTGACGGGTCAAAGGTGAAGGGGTAGTTTTAACCTAAGATGGACAAGTTGACCAAAATGGGTCAAATAATGACCTAGGTGGGTCAAGATGACGGTTTGAGGACCAAAGGTAATTGGGTTCACCTATGGGATCAAAGATTGACCTAAGAGGTCGAAAACGGATAAGGTTGACCTAGGAGTCCAAGTTTGACCTAAGAGGTCGAAGGTGATTGGTTGACCTAGGAGGTCAAAGGTTGACCTAAGAGGTCAACGGGTGATAATGTTGACCGAGGGGGTCAAAGGTTGACCTTGGAGATGAGGTTGACCTAGGAGGTCAAAGGTTGACCTAAGAGGTCAAAGATGATTAAGTTGACCTAGGGGGTCAAAGGTTGGCCTAAGAGGTCGAAGGTGATAAGGTTGACCTAGGAGGTCAAGGGTAGACCTAAGAGGTAAAAGGCGGATAAAGTTGACCTAAGGGGGCAAAGGTGGTAGGGTTGATCTAGGAGGTCAAGGGTAGACCTAGGAGTTCAAGGGTAGATAAGGTTGACCTATGAGGTCAAAGGTTGGGAAGGTTGACCTAGGCGGTCAATGGTTGACCTAGGCGGTCAATGGTTGACCTAGGAGGTCAAAGGTAGATAAGATTGTCCTAAGAGGCCAAAGAATAGTGGGATTTTAGCCAGAGCGGGTCGAGATGAAGGGTAGACCCAAATGGATCGCAATGATGGCCCAACGGATGAGCGATGGACCTTAGAGGTCGCCTAGATGCAATGCACATTTTATTTTGCGAAAAGTTTTGCATTTATTTACATCCTAAATGGGTGGTCCGAGGAGTGTCCTAATCTCTATGTGTGGGTTGACACGGGTTAAGTTAAAGGTTCCCACCGCTCGCGGAACGTACACGGTGAGTGGAGTAGACGAGTGACTCGAAAAATGTGAGGCAGTAGCGCACAAATTCCTGCACATCGAATACTCCGGGTAGTAGGGACCTGTGCAGTGCTGACACGGACTAGTGGTAGTGTGTGGCAAGAAACTAATTCTTTTTAAGGAGAAAAGAGAGAAGTTTTGAATGTTTGAATGATGCTATGCAATGCAATGCAGGAGAAGGAAAATAACGTACAAGGGAGCATAGCAGAGTTTTGTTTGACCCTAATACTAAGACGAAAATAACAAAGGTACAAGGATACAAGGTATATACAAAGTACAAGTATCAACAAAGTACAAGTATTAACATTGCGGGGTGCACGGGTGCATGTGTAAACATGGCAAGTATGTGAGGTGCATGTATAAACATGGCAAGTTTGTGCATGTGTAAACATGGCAAGTGTGTGTAGGGTGCATGTGTAAACATGGCAAGCGTGTGAGGTTCATGTGTAAACATGGCAAGTGTGTGTGAGGTGCACGTGTAAACATGGCAAGTGTGTGCATGTGTAAACATGGCAAGTGTGTGTGAGGTGCACGTGTAAACATGTCAAGTGTGTGCATGTGTAAACATGGCAAGTGTGTGCATGTGTAAACATGGCAGGTGTGTGTAGGGTGCATGTGTAAACATGGCAGGTGTGTGTAGGGTGCATGTGTAAACATGGAAAGTGTGTGCATGTGTAAACATGGCAAGCATCATGATGTGACGAAAGTTAGACCCACTAAGTTTGAAAAAGTTTCAAAGCAGTCCCCAGCGGAGTCGCCACTGTGAATACGTGTGTTTGAATTTGGGAATATTCATAGTAACATTAAAATTATGAGAGTCGCCACGCCGTTTTAATTATAGCCAAAACTTTGAAAAAAAGCATGTTTAATGGGTTCGGGGGTCAAATTACAACAAGAGAAGAATATTGAGCGTTATCACTCATATTTCCCGAATGATCGGTCTTTCTATCATGATGAATGTGTTAGTAGTGTGTTAGTGTTTGAGACCGGATCCGAAGATTGCCTACGTTCCTCTCAATGTGAGAAGCCCAGGTCAGCGTAGTTCGAGAAGAATTTAGAATAGGCAGAAGAATCGGGATCATGCATAATGAGGGGGGAATTACCTAAAGATTAGGGTTTAGAAGTAGTTCCTAGATCATCCTTGGGTCGATGAACCCTAGATCATCATCGGCTATGAAATAACATGCAAACATGAAGATCGCAACCCTAAATATAGCATAAATAAGGTTTTAATCTATGAACACGATGAACATATGAAGAACATATATGAGCATGCAAAGCATATGAAGAACTATGAATAAATGAATAAACATGCTAAAGAACATGAATATTAAAGATCTACATTAGAAATAATGCAAGAACGTGAATAAATAAGTTAGAAAACTTACCTATGTTGGCAAGAAATAAACCTTGATCTTCTTGGAGGTTTGAATGCTAATTAGAGAGCAAAATTGTGTTTAAGAACTCTCAAATTCGGATCCCCCAATTATGAGGCAAGGGAGGTCTTTAAATAGGAAACTTATGGAGAGATCTGACTGTCAGGATCATCCGGAGCGGATGTGGCCGCGTGGCCAAGATGGAGGGCGGCGGCGACGTTGGCCGCGTGGCCAAGGTTGGAGCTTGGGCGAATGTGGCCGCGTGGCCATCGTTGCTGGCTGACTTAATTTTCAAGCTAGGGTTTCTGCATGGTTTTAAGGAAACCATTTATTACCTATTTTGATAGATTTTGTCATAAATGAGGTATTTCGGGATTCCGGAACAAGTCTTTGCAAGGTTTCTAATTCCTATAAAGTCCTTGTATTTTTGGGAAAGTCCTAATAAACTCATTTTCAGGTCGGGTACTAACAGATAGACAAATATTTATGGGAGCCGTTGGAGATTTCAATCAGGGATCGAAAGGATCCCAAGGGTAAGGCAGTCACCACAGAAGGTACCGCAGAACAGTCAGAAAAAGACAAGCAAGCAGCAGCGAAGGAGGCGGCGGCATTGAAGAAGTTAGATTAGAAGGCTCACGCCAAGATCATCAGACAGTTGGATGATGAGATCCTAACCAATGTTGCAGGAACAGACTCCGGAAGCGATCTTTGGTTAAAGTTGGAAGATATGTACATGACACGTTCATTGACCAACAAGTTATACCTGAAGAAGAAGCTGTATGATTGTCGTATGACAGAAGGTACGCCCATTAATGATCATCTTGATAGATTTACTTCTGCATTACTTGAACTGCGTAATATAGGAGTTGTTATGGATGATGAGGATGCAGCCTTGCAGCTTTTAGTATCCTTACCTATGTCTTATGAACATTATGTCGATTCGTGCATAAATCGTAAGGATGGTATCTCTCTAGAGGAAGTGAAAACTTCTCTCAAGACGAGGGAATTACGCCGAAAGGCGAGTGGGAATGGGGCAGATGCCCAGTCATCAGGTTTGGTTGTTAGCAGTAGTGGTAACAAGGGTTCTAGTGGGAAGAAGAACAATAAAGGTAATTCTTCACACAAGAAGGGTCCGAAGCCTGGGGATATCTGTAATTTCTGCAAAGAGAAGGGGCATTGGAAGTTCGATTTGTTGGCAGTGGTGCCTTAGGCACGTTTAATAAACGTTGTAATTGTTATTATTTATTTCATATCAATAAAGAGATGTATTGATTATTATTGTTGTTCATGTTTACTTATAATAATCTCCGTCCCTAGTACTTGTTAAGCACTAGTATAAAGGTTAAATGATCATGGGATGATCATGTTAGATTTATGGGTACTTGTTTGGAACAAGGTACTGGACATGACCCGCTGTATAAGATTTATGTCATGGTCTATATCGAACATATATCTTATATTAGTTATGTCAATTGAATCCTTAGACATGAAGTTATTGTAGTCTTCCACTTGATGAACATTATGTTTGACATATTCAAACGCTACCTTTAACCGGGTAGTTATAAAGGGTATGATTGGCATAATCGGATTCACGCAGGGAAGAATAATAAGCTAAATGGATTTGTCCCTCTTCGGAGAGATGTCAAACTTGGGCCTCTCGTAGGAATGATGTTGATGAAATGTTCGGCCGGACTCAAATGAATTGATTGGATCAATGGCATTTGGATTATCAACATATTCGGAATCGAGAAAGTATTGAACAAAACAAGTTGACTGTTTGACCATGACTTGTGTTCAATGACATCGTGGACAAAGGGATTATGACATATTCTAAAAGGAATGCGAACTTGTATCTAGTTATACTATTTGGGTAGGTATGACGGTTTGCTAGAACCTAATCATATCTTATGGTTTCATGTCTGAACCCATTGCCAACTTAGTATAATCCTAGAGGGTCACACACAATAGAACGAATCTTTAAAAGGACTATATTGAAATTTTGGAAATTCTGGACATTCTGGGGAAGTGGGCGACCGCACAGTATGGACTGGGCGGCCGCACACTTAGCTCAGAATTGTACCATTTTGTTTCAGATAGATGTGCGAGCGCACAGTGAATTCTGGGCGGCCGCACAGTACTGTCGGCTGGCACTTTCCTAATTCGATTTGGAATGTCTTTTGACACAAGGTTCCTATTTGGAATAGGTCTTGCTTGTGTATAAAATGATGATTTCAGCCAGAACTTCAGACATAGCCTTTTGTGAGTCTCCAAAGAGTTTGAGAGAGTTTTACTTTGTTCTAAGACATCCTTGGTCAAAGAACAAAATAATACACAAAAGAAAAATTCCATATAGTTCAAATTCATTGTGAAAACGTGTTTCACAATTTGGTCTAGCAACCAAGATCAAAGAAGCTCCTTTGATATTCGTTCGAAGTGTGGATACCGCTAGAGGGTGAAAATCATCATCTTCAAAGTTCGTGTTCAAACTTTGTGATCGTGATCAAGTCTTCAAATCTCCACCAAAGACCAAGAGAAAATTTGATAGCCATCAAGGGTTAGTTTTATCCTATATTTATGTTATGATAATTGATTTAATCATATGAACGGATCTATGGGCTTTGGGTTTCAAAAATTTTAAATGCTAAATTCCGCTGCGCATGTTTGATCCAAACCCAACAGTGGTATCAGAGCCCCGTTCATGTTGATTATTTCAATACCTAGATCATGTTATGTGTATATAAATTGTTTATGTGCCTTGCATGATATGAATATTAGAATATATGGTATATATGTGTTTTGTGATTTTATGTGGTTTATTGTTTTGCAACTTTAATCGCACGATTCAATCGCAATAAATAAATTATGGTGGATTCAGAATTGTTGATTATTAATTTTTTGATTGGATCAAAGTTTTAATAATCGGGGAAAAACGATTTTGAGACAAAATTTTCAAACTTTGGAGATCCATGTGGAATTGTGAATGCAATTGGCCTACGTTTATCGAGACTATCTATTGTTTAGTTTCGGCCACATGGACTACTTTCTTCGTTTCTTGAATTAGTGCGGGATTGTGGTTGCCTAATGGCTTAGTTCGACCGCACTTCTTGTTGTCTTGATTTGGAGATAATAACCGAAGTTGAAATAGTCTCATCCTCATAATTATAGAGAAACTAATGACACATAAATATCATGCTTAAATTAATGGAGATTAATTTAGTGGCTAAACTTGTTGTGTAACATGTTTATATTATGTGCTCATAAATGTGTTATATGCTATATGTGATGAACCTTCAAAGAAAGTTTTAAGTCCTTCATTGCCATACCATGATTAAAACACTTGTTTATACATGGGTGATCTTGATGTGGGTTCGCCTCCGCGAGGTGCATTAAGTTTATTCATGTATGACCAAGATGAGGTTCATTAGTTTAATGTGGGCTTGCCTCCGCAAGGTGCATTATATTGAATGGTTCCTATGCGTTTAAAATGGTTGGACTTAAATAGGCGTCAAAACAGTTTTGGGCCTAGGCAAAAGATGAGATTAAACATGCTTTTTGAAATTGGATTTCTCAAAGAATCTCATAAAAAGGATCTAAGAATCATATGAGATATGATTGACATGATTGTCTACCTAATTAATTTAGTTTTTGAGCAGTCCGCCTCCGTGGACTCAAAAGTTAAATTAAAGTTGGATCTTGGCCCAATTAAATTATTTTATACATTGGATGTATAAGAAGGTTATATAATTTAGTGGGAGTATTTTGTTTGAAAAATACATTATTTATCTCTTTAATGAAAACCGGTACTTATTAAATTTTGGAAATTTTGCATATTTGTAGATAATGACTAATAACACTCAATCAATGTCGTTGCGATCGATCCTTGAGAAGGATAAGCTCGAAGAGAATGGTACTAACTTTATGGATTGGATCCGTATCATAAGAATCGTTCTTAGGCAAGAAGATAAGTTGTACATTCTCGATGGGCCTCTCCCTGCTGAACCACCGCCTACTGCCCCTAGGGCAGAAAGAGACAATTACAAGAAACATCGTAATGATTCCAGAGATGTAAGTTGTCTCATGCTTGCTGCTATGTTCTCAAAACTCCAACAAAGTTTGGAACATTTGGAAACCTATGAGATAGGCGTGGAGTTGAGAACTATGTTTCAAGAGCAAGCTAGGCAAGAGAGGTACAAGACCATTGTTGCATTCACTACTTGTAAAATGAATGAAGGGCAACAAGTGAGTCCTCACTTTCTTAAAATGAAAGGTTATGTAGAGCACCTTGAGAAACTTGGCTATCCAATCCCATTGGAGCTAGCCACGGATCTCATTCTTAATTCATTGCCTAAAAGTTATAATCAGTTTGTGATGAATTATAACATGCATGGAATGGATAAGAATCTCTCTGAGTTGCATGGGATGCTCAAAACTGCAGAGATGAAAATTGTGGAGAAAGGTTCTCCCGTGCTCTTGGTTCATGATGGGAAAAAGGCTAGTGCCAAAGGAAAGGGTAAGAAAGTTGTCAAACCCAAAACAAGCAAGGCAAAGGTTGCCAAGGCTTCTGAGGCAAAACCCGATTCACAAAAGGATGCAATCTGTTTCCATTGTCAAGAAATTGGTCATTGGAAACGTAATTGCAAGGCTTTCTTGGAAAAGAAAAAGAAGAAGAAGAGCAGCAAGGCTGCGTCGACTTCAGGTATCTATATGATAGATATTCTCCTTTCTACCACTGATTCTTGGGTATTGGATACCGGATGTGGTTCTCACATTTGTCTAAATGTGCAGGGACTAAAGAATAGGAGACTGCTTAAAGAAGGTGAAGTAGATCTACGCGTGGGGAATGGAGCAAGAGTTGCTGCATTAGCCGTAGGGACTTATGAAGTCACTTTACCTTTTGGATTAATTCTTGTTTTGAACAATTGTTATTATGTTCCGGATTTAAGCAGAAATATTATTTCAATTTCTTGTTTGGATAATGAAGGTTTTAAGTTTCTTATTGAGAATAAGAAATTTTCTATATATTTAAATGATGTGCTTTATGGTATTGCTAATTCATTTAATGGCCTTTATATCTTGGATGTCAAGAATGAAAATAATGACAATGTCTATCATGTAAATAAGAAATCTAAACCTAATGATGTAAATCATACTTATTTGTGGCATTGCCGTCTCGGTCATATTAATGAGAAGCGTATCTCAAAACTCCATGGGGACGGACTTTTGGGTTCATGTGACTTAGAGTCATATGATACTTGTGAGTCGTGTCTTCTTAGAAAAATGACTAAGACACCTTTTACCAAGATGGGTGAAAGGGCAAGCGACTTATTGGGGTTGATACATTCTGATGTATGCGGACCATTAAGTAGCAATGCTAGGGGAGGATTTCAATACTTCATAACCTTCACTGATGATTATAGTAGATTTGGGTATGTTTACCTAATGAAACATAAGAGTGAAGCATTTGAGATATTTAGAATATTTCAAAATGAAGTAGAAAAACAACTTGGCAAAAGTATCAAGGCACTTCGATTAGATCGTGGTGGAGAATACTTGAGTCAAGAATTTGATGATCATCTAAAGAATTGTGGAATAGTTTCACAATTAACTCCACCTGGAACGCCACAATGGAATGGTGTGTCCGAGAGGAGAAATCGGACTTTGTTAGACATGGTTCGATCAATGATGAGTCAAGTTGATCTTCCAATATCCTTTTGGGGTTACGCTCTAGAAACCGCTGCTTTCACACTAAATCGTGTTCCAACTAAATCGGTTCAAAAGACTCCATATGAGATGTGGAGTGGAAAAAAAACTTGTTTATCTTTCATGAAGATTTGGGGTTGTGAAGCTTTTGTCAAAATACTTGTCTCAGACAAACTTGCACACAAATCTGATAAGTGTATTTCGTGGGATATCCTAAGGAAACTAGAGGATATTACTTTTACAACCGTGAGGACAACAAAGTGTTTGTTGCCCGAACTGGTGTCTTTCTAGAGAAAGAGTTTCTCTCCAAAGAAATCAGTGGGAGTAAAATAAATCTTGAAGAAATTCGAGACCCAGAAAATAACATTGAACCAATAGTGGAACAAGAACAAGAACCACAAGGAGTTGTGGAAACTGTTCAAAATACACAAGCAACTCGCAGATCTAGTAGGTTACGATCCGAGCCTGAGAGATATGGATTTCTCGTAACGGATAGTAATGAGGTAGAAATCATTGAGAATGATGAACCGTCAACCTACCAAGAGGCGATGTCTTCTCCTGATTCGGACAAGTGGCTTGGAGCCATGGAATCCGAATTGCAATCCATGCAAGACAATCAAGTTTGGAATTTGATTGATGCGCCCGAAGGTGTAAAAACCATATGATGCAAATGGGTCTTCAAGAAGAAGACTGACATGGATGGGAAGGTGCATACTTACAAAGCTAGGCTTGTAGCGAAGGGTTATAGGCAAGTTCATGGTATTGACTATGATGAGACCTTTTCACCCGTAGCAATGATTAAGTCTATAAGAATTTTGCTTGCCATTGCCGCATATCATGACTATGAAATATGGCAGATGGACGTCAAAACCGCTTTCCTGAATGGAAAACTCCAAGAGGATGTGTATATGACACAACCAGAAGGTTTTAAACAAGATTCTAAGGTATGCAAGTTGCAGAGATCCATCTATGGATTGAAGCAAGCTTCTAGGAGTTGGAATCTCCGTTTTGATGAATCGGTCAAAGAGTTTGGTTTCATCAAGAACGAAGATGAGCCTTGTGTATACAAGAAGATTAGTGGGAGCATAGTGCTATTCCTTGTTTTATACGTGGATGACATATTGCTCATTGGAAACGACATTCCTACACTTCAGTCTGTGAAGACTTGGTTAGGAAAGTGCTTCGCAATGAAAGATATGGGTGAAGCCGCATATATTCTTGGCATTAAGATCTATAGAGATAGATCAAGGAGGCTACTTGGTTTAAGCCAAAGTACATACATTGACAAGGTCATTGGAAGATTTCGTATGGAAAATTCTATGAGAGGCACCTTGCCCGTGTTACATGGAGTTTCTCTAAGCAAGACTCAATGTCCTAAGACAAACGATGAGCGTGAGAAAATGAATGATGTTCCATATGCCTCGGCAATTGGGTCCATCATGTATGCCATGATTTGTACTAGACCGGATGTATCTTATGCTTTGAGCATGACAAGTAGATACCAATCTGACCCTGGCGAAAATCACTGGATAGCTGTAAAAGCGATTCTGAAGTACTTGAGAAG
Organism: Campanula takesimana; assembly: GCA_026119855.1. Taxonomy (NCBI): domain Eukaryota; kingdom Viridiplantae; phylum Streptophyta; class Magnoliopsida; order Asterales; family Campanulaceae; genus Campanula; species Campanula takesimana. Next base: position 245,604 of record JAOWBW010000627.1, read on the forward strand.
AACTAAAGACTCGTTTTTGGTCTATGGAGGAATGGAAGATGATCTCGTTGTAAATGCTTACACGGATGCAAGTTTCCAAACCGACAAAGATGATAGCCAATCGCAATCGGGTTTTGTGTTTATGTTAAATGGTGGAGCTGTAAGCTGGAAGAGTTCCAAGCAAAGTACAACCGCTGATTCTACAACAGAAGCTGAGTATATTGCTGCATCGGATGCTGCAAAGGAAGCTGTTTGGATTAAGAAGTTCATAACTGAACTTGAAGTGGTTCCTAGCATTGCTAATCCAATAGACCTTTATTGCGATAATAATGGTGCTATTGCTCAAGCAAAGGAACCAAGAGCACATCAGAAATCCAAACACATACTTAGGCGTTTTCATATCATTCGAGAGATCGTTGATAGGGGAGACGTAAATATATGCAGAGTACCTACTGATGACAATGTTGCGGACCCGCTAACAAAGGGACTTCCACAAGCTAAACATGATGGTCATGTTAGGTCCATGGGTATTAAATACATGGGAGATTGGGCCTAGGGCAAGTGGGAGATTGTTGGCAGTGGTGCCCAAGGCACGTTTAATAAACGTTGTAATTGTTATCATTTATTTCATATCAATAAAGAGATGTTTTGATTATTATTGTTGTTCATGTTTACTTATAATAATCTCCGTCCCTAGTACTTGTTAAGCACTAGTATAAAGGCTAAATGATCATGGGATGATCATGTTAGATTTATGGGTACTTGTTTGGAACAAGGTACTGGACATGACCCGCTGTATGAGATTTATGTCATGGTCTATGTCGAACATATATCTTATATTAGTTATGTCATTTGAATCCTTAGACATGAAGTTATTATAGTCTTCCACTTGATGAACATTATGTTTGACATATTCAAACGCTACATTTAACTGGGTAGTTATAAAGGGTATGATTGGCATAATCGGATTCACGTAGGGAAGAATAATAAGCTAAATGGATTTGTCCCTCTTCGGAGAGATGTCAAACTTGGGCCTCTCGTAGGAATGATGTTGATGAAATGTTCGGCCGGACTCAAATGAATTGATTGGATCAATGGCATTTGGATTATCAACATATTCGGAATCGAGAAAGTATTGAACAAAACAAGTTGACTGTTTGACCATGACTTGTGTTCAATGACATCGTGGACAAAGGGATTATGACATATTCTAAAAGGAATGCGAACTTGTATCTAGTTATACTATTTGGGTAGGTATGACGGTTTGCTAGAACCTAATCATATCTTATGGTTTCATGTTTGAACCCATTGCCAACTTAGTATAATCCTAGAGGGTCACACACAATAGAACGAATCTTTAAAATGACTATATTGGAATTTTGGAAATTCTGGACATTCTGGGGAAGTGGGCGACCGCACAGTATGGACTGGGCGGCCGCACACTTAGCTCAGAATTGTACCATTTTGTTTCAGATAAATGTGCGACCGCACAGTGTATTCTGGACGGCCGCACAGTACTGTCGGCTGGCACTTTCCTAATTCGATTTGGAATGTCTTTTGACACAAGGTTCCTATTTGGAATAGGTCTTGCTTGTGTATAAAAGGATGATTTCGGCCAGAACCTCAGGAATAGCTTTTTGTGAGTCTCCAAAGTGTTTGAGAGAGAATTTATTTTGTTCTAAGATATCATTGATTGAGGAACAAAATAATTCACAAATAAATTCCATATAGTTCTTTATTAAATTGTGAAAGTGTGTTTCATAATATTGGTCTAGCAACCAAGATCAAAGAAGTTCCTTTGATATTCGTTCGAAGTGTGGATACCGCTAGAGGGTGTAAATCATCATCTTCAAAGTTCGTGTTCAAGCTTTGTGATCGTGATCAAGTCTTCAAATCTCCACCAAAGACCAAGAGAAATTTGATAGCCATCAAGGGTTAGTTTTTCCTTTATTCATTATGTTGTATTTGATTTAATCATATGAACGGATCCATGGCTTTGGGTTTCTTAAAATTTTAAATGCTAAATTCCGCTGCGCATGTTACTTGGAAACCCAACACATCCATCCCGGGTTTAAAGGGTATTTAGAACGTGCAAGGTCAAGTGCGAGTTGTGTGAAGTCATTCTATATTCCCTTTTGAGGCAAAATAGAAATTTTCAATCCGTTTTTCAATATTATGAACAAGACATGAGCAAGATATGAACAAATATGGATAAGCATGGAATAAGCAATTTATACAAGCAATCAATCAAAGAATATGAACAAGTGAGGACGAAAACTTTGTACATGTAACAATTGTGCACAACCAAGAATTTTTGAAAGCCAAACATTTTTACAAGAAGAACAATTCATTTGAAAGCCATTTGTACAAATCAAGTTGTGCACAACAAAAAGAGGGTTTTGAAAACAAAGAAATTTTTCAAGAAGCGTTATGCACAATGAGGCTTTGAAAACCTATTTTATTTTCCCAAAAGATTGTGCATAACCAAGCTTTAAGAACCAAGTTTTGGCCAAAGAAAAGGAGGTAATGTGCACAAAAGACTGTAAATTTGGAACCTGGACAAGCAGAAGTAAAGGGGGTGTTCAGAGTGTTACTTCCTGCACAAAATGGTTAAATTGCAACATTCTGACCCCTACCCACAGTAGCCGTACGGCTAAGACAAGAGGGTTGATATTTTTTTCCAGTTTTTCCAACTTCTGATCACCAAGCCCCAGTTTATTGCATTTCCAGAATAGATCCACCCAAAAAAGTTCAAACAGAAACATGAAACACACAAAAGCATGCACAAGGTCAACTAACGGAAACGGGAGTTTGACCCACACAAAAGTGCCTTCAAAGCTTCTAAAGAGAAGTTTGCAAGCACTTTATCTCCCCAGCGGAGTCGCCACTGTAAGGATCCCCGCCCCGCGACAATGGTCAACACGTGTCCAAAGCCGGGATGGTTCCAAACACAATGGTATAATTTAACGGAGTCACCACACTTTGTTAATTTTAAACCCAACAAAATGAAAAAGGTTAGAGATAAAAGGTTCGGAGGTCAGGTTACGGCTTGGGAAGAGTTTTACGTCACCCAAGCCGCCTCGGCCAAAACCGAGTCTCCCTTGTTAATTAACAAAAGTGCATGTGTGTGTTTTAACAGAAAATCTCTGTTTTTAACTGTTTATCAATTTTAACTGAACAAGAAGGTTTTATTTGCACAAGAGACAACAGGACAAGGGGCAAAAGGGTCATTTTCCCTCTGACCCAAACCATCCGTATGGATAGGATGATCTTCCCTGGGATTTTTATAGCTTATCAAGAAACAGTCCAGTTCCAGGCAAAAATAGGGCATTCTGCCTGAACTGGACTAAACTGTTTTATTTCCAGCTTTCATTCCAACATATAAAACCTTGAATTACTTCATTCCTATGCTCAATGATCATCAAAAGAACCCCAAAACATGAATTTGGGTATGATCAAAGGCAATCATGTGAGAAAATTGGAAAAGGTGGTGAACATGGCCAATTGAGACAAAATGACCATTTGATGATTAAAGATGGAAACTTTATCATCAAGATGACATTTTTATACATTATTAACCTCTTAGGGACCAAATTAATGCATAAAGATTCAATATTTATGACCCAAAATGGGATTTCAAAGCTAAATCAAAAGGGTAAGATGATAAACACTAAGGTTTTATCATCCCACATGATTATCATTGCCAAATCAAGACAAAATCAACATAAATATTTGGACTTTCACCACAAGAGTGGATCCTTAAGCCAAATACAACCTTGGGACAACATTATTTGACATAAAGATTTGATCTTTATGACCCCAAAGGGGATTTTGAAGCTAGATCAATGTTTGGATGATAAAGATTGAAACTTTATCATCCAAATGACCATCCTTGCTACCAATGAACAACATAATCAACCAAAACATGTGCCTTTTTCATTAAAATAGATCATTAATTTGTTATAAGTAAGAAATTCAACAAACCATGATCATCCTTAGGTTAGAACCACTTTCACACAAAGTGTGAAGGGCACCTTGAATCATCCATGGTTTGGATCATAATGTATAACAATATATATATATATATATATATATATATATAGTGCTTGAAGGACAAGACTTGCAATAAGATTAAGATTAAAGTGCTTGAAGGACAAGACTTGCAATGAAATTAAGTTGCTTGAATGGACAAGACTTGCAATGAAATTAAGTTTCTTGAATGGACAAGACTTGCAAGAATTAAGAGATGAACAACAATTATATGAACAAACAAAAGAGATAAGATGAAGAGAAGGATGGGGGAGAAGGTGGCTTCACCTATGTTTAGTTAGGTCAATCTTCCTTTCTCTTTCACTCTCAAAACACTCTCTGGAGCAATTTTAGCAGAGTAACACTAACAATAATCGTTTCTCCCCCTCTGGAATGATCAGCAAGGGGTTCAATTTATAGGGGCTGATAGTGCCCAAAGTAGCCGTACGGCTGTTAACGACCTTCTGGATTTTTCAATCTTTTAATTCCAGAACAGTCCCTGTGAATATATTTTGTCTTAGTGAGGTCTTGGCCTATCAGTTTATCCCTGAATGGTGCCTAGAATTCCTCTAAGTTGGTCAAATTCAGATTGGGGTACTTACAATAATGCAACCCAAAACAAATCCTTCCCAAAATAGCTTACCAACTCGACGTCCTCCCCGAGCTCAATGTGACCTAGCCCCTCTGTGCGGCCGCCCACACCAGACTGTACGGCCGCCCAAAACCACTCTGACCATGATCAAAATCTTCCAGATAGTTGTGCGGCCGCACGCCCTATTTGGGCGGCCACCCACACACTTCCGTCAGCCAAAACTTAGCTAAATTATACTACCTCTGTTCCACCGTCTCAAAAGTACTACCCCAACTTCTATCTTACTAAATATGAATCAACACAACTGAATTCAACAACACAAAAATAGCTTCTTTAACACCACCAACATCAACTTTCACCAATACACATCACAAAGCAATATTCACCAAACAAAGTACCATATAATATATATATGAACATTTTAATAATAAAAAGAGGAATAGTAACTTACCTACTACTGGAAAAGTGTAGATGAAAATATTTTCTAATCGGCTAGAAACGATCTATTCAACACCCTGAACATTTAGGTGAAGTCGGATTTTAGAACGGATGATTAATTAAAAGTAATAAAATCAAAATAAGTAGGAACTTTACCTTCTTTTCCATGGACAGAGAGAAAACAAATTAGGAAAGTTAAGTTTGTTTGTGTGAGTTACCCGGAGAGAGAGAGATAGTGAGGATAAAAGATATTTTGATTTTCTCAAGTTTTATTTAAGCCCTTCTAATTCGATTATAAACAACTAAGCCCCTTAACTCTAATTTTCACCAAGGCCCCTAAGGTTTCAACTTTAATCAATTACCTCTTAAATTATACTTATCTAATAAATTAAAACTAACACAAATAATCAAGTAAATAATGCTAAGCAAGAAATGATATGCAACACAAAATGCACACACAAGCTCAATTTATTTTTAAAATAGTGTCGGGTTTTGGGGTCGTTACACCTCCGGCGACCCCTCCCCAAACCGCGGCGACACCACCCCTTCGCTAACTCTGTCGACCCTTCCCCAGAGCCGACGAAAATAATAGCGTCCCTAAAAGCCAAAGGATTTGTTAGAGCATTTGAACAAGACTTGATGAGAAAATAAAGCAATCACAAGAACACAGACTTACGTGGTTCACCAACTTGGCTACGTCCACGGGGAGGGGAGAGAATATTATTATCACTGGAGAAACAATTACACAAGATCACACTAATCTACTTTGCACGAATTTTGATCACAAAATTTCTGACTGTGCAAACCCTAGATCTAGAATTATTGATCTCTATTTCTGTGTAAAACTGAGCAAACTTCTGAACTGAATTAATTTGGGACAGAGGGAGTATATATACATGCAAGTATATACACACGGTAGTGCCTAAATTAATTCCATTAGGGATCTTGTTACTTGCAGCCAATTAATTCCTATTCTAAGGATACTAATCCTTATTGACTTCCACTTGTGCCAACAACGACCAAAAATACATCAAGCCCAAAAAAGCCCACTTCGGCTTGGCTAATGCGTGAATTCAACAGAGAAAATATGCGGCCACTTTATGTGCTCGCATAACTGTCTAATTTCTTTGTTTCATTTTTACTCCTTCTGTCTCGGAATTACGAACTTGATAATTTAACCCATTAAATTAGGCGTCCCTAATTCAAAGGCATTAAACTTAACAAATCTCCACCTTGACTTTGAATCTCCCAAATAAAAAATCTTTCCTCCCCCCCTCGCCTCTTCTACTATCTAATAGCTGCGAACATTAAGCAAGTCCAAACAATGTTGGAACTTGCTCCCCGTCACGGGTTTTATGAACATATCTGCAGGGTTTTCCGCCGTCCCTACCTTCTTCACCTTTACCCGTTTCTCATCCCTTAGAAAATGATATCTGACATCAATGTGCTTGGTCCTCTCATGATGAACTTGATCCTTAGCCAAACAAATCGCGCTCAAACTATCGCAATAAATAATAGCCTGATCCTGATGTATCCCAAGATCGCTGATCAATCCCTTCAACCATATTCCTTCCTTAGCGGACTCTATCAATGCCATGTATTCTGCTTCTGTTGTAGACAACGTCACTGTCGCCTGCAATGAAGCCTTCCAACTGACAACTGACCCACCAAGAGTGAACACATATCCAGTCATCGACCTTCTTGTATCAACATCACCCGAATAGTCTGAATCTGAGAACCCCTCGACTGCACATTCTGCTCCACCTCCATAGATGAGACCGACGTCACTGGTACCTCTAAGATACCTAAAGATCCGCTTCACAGCCTGCCAATGTTCCTTACCCGGATTACCCATGAACCGACTAACAACACTAACTGCTTGTGCAAGATCCGTCCTAGAGCACACCATAGCATACATCAAACTACCAACTTCACTAGCATAGGGTACTCGAGCCATATACTCTTTCTCCTCAACCGACTTGGTCCCAAACGCGACTAACAACCGTGCATTCGCTGCACTTGGAGTATCTATAGCCTTAGCTGTTGACATACCAAACCTTTCTAAAAATTTCTTGATGTAACCTTTCTGGGATAAGAACAGTTTTCGTTTGGTCCTATCTCTATAAATCTCCATACCCAGAATTTTCTTCGCGCTACCCAAATCCTTCATCTCAAACTCTGCGGACAATAAGCCTTTCAGCTTCTGAATCTCTGACTTCTTGACTGCTGCTATCAACATATCATCTACATAGAGCACCAAATAGATGTACGAACCATCTACCAACTTATTGTGATACACACAACAATCATACATGCTCCTCGTGTATCCGATCTCTATCATATAGCTGTCAAACCTCTTGTACTACTGCCTAGGCTACTGCTTAAGTCCATACAAAGACTTCTTCAACCTACAAACATAATCTTCCTTACCAGGAACTTGGAATCCTTCCGTTGTGTCATGTATATCTCTTCCTCCAACTCTCCATGCAAGAAAGCTGTCTTGACGTCTAGTTGCTCAAGCTTCAAATCCCTTTGTGCTACTATTGCTAGCAACACTCTGATCGAAGTGTGTCTGACCACTGGTGAGAAGATCTCATTATAGTCCACCCCTTCTCTCTGTGTGAAAACCCTTGCAACAACGCGAGCTTTATACTTGATCCCTTCTGCCGGTGACATCCTTTCCTTTTTCTTGAAGATCCATTTCCAAGTCACAATCTTTCTGCCTTCTGGCCTTTTGGTCAAATACCAATTCTGATTCTTGTGAAGAGACTCCATCTCATCACCCATAGCCGCATACCACTGAGATGACTCTGAACATATAACTGCTTCTTTAAAAGTAGAAGGTTCCAAAAGACCGGGATCTACTTCCTCATCAACCTGCAGTGCATAAGACACCATGTCTTCAAATCCATACCTCTCCGGAGGCTTCCCGAAATTAGCTCTTTTAGACCTTCCTTGTGCTAACCCATGTTCTTCGGGAACTGAACTTGAACTTTCTGGTGCTTCCGTCTCTGTTTCTGTCGGTGGATCCTGATCAACATCTGATTGTGGGACAACTAACTCTTCAGTATCTTGTTGCTCCACCTGTTTATCAACACCGCCAACACTCGAAACAATCGTAGATCTCATAATAGGGTTAATAACAGAATTTTCATCAAAAACGACGTTCCTACTGATAATTACCCTATTTTCTGATGGAGACCAAATACGGTATCCCTTGACACCGTCCCCATACCCCATGAATACACCCTTTCTAGCTCTAGGTTCTAACTTCCCATCATCTACATGATAATAAGCAGTACACCCAAAAGCTCTTAAAATATAATAATCAACAGGTTTACCAGTCCATACCTCATGGAAACTCTGAGGCCAATACCGGCGTGAGGTCCAAAATTAATCAAGTAACATGCTGTACTAACCGCTTCTGCCCAGAACCGCTTAGACAGCCCTGCATTGGAGAGCATGCACCTCGCCTTCGCAAGCAATGCCTGATTCATCCGTTCTGCTACACCATTCTGCTATGGCGTACCTCTAATGGTGAGATGTCTTGAAATCCCCACCTCTCTGTAAAACGAATCGAACTCAGTACTGCAGAACTCCAAACCATTATCTGTCCGGAGCTACTTGATCTTCTTCCCTATCTGGTTCTCCACTAATGTCTTCCAGTCCTTGAAATTCCTTAGAGCCTCATTCTTTTGCTTCATGATAATCACCCAAGTCTTCCTTGAATAATCATCAACCATAGACAAGAAATATCTGTGCCCCTTTAGTGATTCCTGACGTGAAGGTCCCCAACAATCTGAGTGGATGTAATCCAGAACGCCTTTTTTGTTATGTATGCCCTTGGGAAAACTATTATGCTTCATCTTCCCTAGCACACAATACTCACAAAATTTAAGATCATGGATCTTATGGCCACATAGAAGATCCCTTTTAGCCAGCTCTTGCATCCCTCAAATGCTCATGTGCCCGATCCTGATATGCCACAGCTTAGACATATCTCCCTCGTTCACTTCTGATACCTACAAGCGTCCTTCCTTGGAGGAAATACAAGGAGCCCCGCTTAAGGCCTCTCAGAACATCTTCTGAACCGTTACAGACACTGACTGCTCCACCTTTACCTTTGAAACTGAACCCTTTGTTGTCTAACTGACTAAGAGAAATCACATTCTTTGTCATAAGCGGAACGTGTCAAACGTCGTTCAAAGTGACAAACCTACCATCATGAGTCCTGACCTTGATCGAACCAATACTGACAACCTTGCAGACTGCACTGTTGGCCATGCTTATATCACCGCCATCCACCTACCTGTAATCAGTAAACCATTCTCTCCTCGGACTGATATGGTAAGAAGCTCCTGAATCAAGAATCCACGCATCGGATGCGCATGCTGATTCTGATGTAACTAGAGCATAATCCTCATCTGAACCGCTACCCTTGGCCACCATGGCCTCTGCTCTGACTGGTACCTAGCCTTGCTTCTTTCTGGGACAATCGTGTTGGGTTTCGATCAAACATGCGCAGCGGAATTTAGCATTTAAAATTTTTGAAACCCAAAGCCATAGTTCCGTTCATATGATTAAATCAATTATCATAACATGAATATAGGATAAAACTAACCCTTGATGGCTATTAAATTTTCTCTTGGTCTTTGGTGGAGATTTGAAGACTTGATCACGATCACAAAGTTTGAACACGAACTTTGAAGATGATGATTTTCACCCTCTAGCGGTATCCACACTTCGAACGAATATCAAAGGAGCTTCTTTGATCTTGGTTGCTAGACCAAATTGTGAAACACGTTTTCACAATGAATTTGAACTATATGGAATTTTTCTTTTGTGTATTATTTTGTTCTTTGACCAAGGATGTCTTAGAACAAAGTAAAACCTCTCCCAAACTCTCTGGAGACTCACAAAAGGCTATGTCTGAAGTTCTGTCCGAAATCATCCTTTTATACACAAGCAAGACCTATTCCAAATAGGAACCTTCTGTCAAAAGACATTCCAAATCGAATTAGGAAAGTGCCAGCCGACAGTACTGTGCGGCCGCCAAGAATTCACTTTGCGCTCGCACATCTATCTGAAACAAAATGGTACAATTTTGAGCTAAGTGTGCGGCCGCCCAGTCCATACTGTGCGGTCGCCCACTTCCCCAGAATGTCCAGAATTTCCAAAATTCCAATATAGTCCTTTTAAAGATTCGCTCTATTGTGTGTGACCCTCTAGGATTATACTAAGTTGGCAATGGGTTCAAACATGAAACCATAAGATATGATTAGGTTCTAGCAAACCGTCATACCTACCCAAATAGTATAACTAGATACAAGTTCGCATTCCTTTTAGAATATGTCATAATCCCTTTGTCCACGATGTCATTGAACACAAGTCATGGTCAAACAGTCAACTTGTTTTGTTCAATACTTTCTCGATTCCGAATATGTTGATAATCCAAATGCCATTGATCCAATCAATTCATTTGAGTCCGGCCGAACATTTCATCAACATCATTCCTACGAGAGGCCCAAGTTTGACATCTCTCCGAAGAGGGACAAATCCATTTAGCTTATTATTCTTGTCGCGACCCCGGACCCCGCGGCCCCCGGGACCGCGATCTGGACGTCGACTCTAAAACCAAAACTCAGAAATACTGAAGTTAAAAATTTCATTTGATACCAAAGAGGGTGATGATCCAAAGTTTTACAAAACCAAGTTTAATAAAACCAAATACAACTATCATAAACTTCCACAAGTTTATGCCCAACAAAATACAAATATACAAATCTTAGTGACGTCATTGTTTTGGTATAACTATCCCAAAATGGTTACACATTTACATAATGTAAACCAACCTATAATAACCTTCCCCAAAAGAACGGATCCACACTCGACGTCCTCGCTCTCGTGATCAGCGAGACTAATCCTTAGCACCTGGGGGGGGGGGTTAAGGAAAAACAAAGATAAAAGAAAAGGGGGTGAGATAAATCTCAATAAGTTACTAATGCAACTACATGACATGCTATGATGCAATAAGCAATAAACAATAATAATTATCACATAGCACATAACAATTATCATATATCAGATAGCAGCGGAAATAAACACATAACAAAGGATATAGCCAAGGTTTTCCAAACCGGAACATCCAAATAAAGGATCGCTGCGCAGCTTCAATAATCAACAATCATCATCTTCATAATAGCATGAAAGCCGAAGAGAAAACCCCGGTACCGGAACCAATAACCATAAAAGAAGTGTCACAAGGGACGGGAGACATGCCACAAAGTCATGCTCCAAGTAAAGCTAAAATGCACACAAAGGAGCTAGCTCTTCTCACATCCAAGGCCAATCTGGAGGAGGGTAATAAGGGGGCAAAACAATGGTCAACATCACAATGGACATGGCCGTGCCATCATAATGTTTCGCATCGCCCAAACACACACAAAATACCAGCTGGACTTTCACGTAAAGGTTGAGTAATAAATACTAGCTTAATTAGACAACTTAAGGTTCCAAAGTAGGGAACCATACCAAGAAGGCACCAAGAAAGTGAAATGAACCAACAACACACAATTAAAGTGTTCCAACAATCTTAACAATGATAACACAATTCCCATATCACATTTGACCACAAAGGATCCAATTAATTCGAGCACTCTACCAAATTTACTTACTCATATCGAAGAGCTTAAGGAGAGCTTTAAAACGGTAATTTATACGCCTAAAACGGAGTTCGGGTGAATAAGATATGACTCTCGAAAGATTGGGTAAAAAGGGAAATAAACTTCCTCAACAGGGGATGGAGTGCGCGCGCCTCCTATGGGAGGGATGCGCGCGCCTCTTAGAACAGTTGGAAACTCGATTTGGGAGAAGGAGAGGGTGCGCGCGCTTCACATGATTGGGTGCGTGCGCCTCCATCCGACAGAAGCACAATTGATTAAGGATGGCATAAGGGTGCGCGCGCCTCCTAAGGGAGGGATGCGCGCGCCTCCTTGCCCGGAAGGGCGATTTCCGGCCAAAAGTTCTGGGTTTCCACCATTAACTACCCCAAATCCAATACACACCAATTCTTTACCGTTTCTAACACTACCAAGAAGGGAACTAAGGTACCTACACTATTTTGAGCCAAAAGAACTCCAACAACATCATCTAGGGCCTCACTCAAGGGTGATTCAAATGCCAAAATTTCACAAAATGAACAAAAAACAAATCACTCCCAAATCAACCCAAGATGCAATAAATGACATTCATAACATCAAATAAACATGGAATAGCATTTCTAGCATAAAATAGGGGGAAAAGCAACTTACCCGGATTTCTCAAAGTTGACGGAATTCAAATCTTTTTGGCTTCCTACGATCCTATCGACGATCTAAACAATGTTCACGTTTTAAGAAATGAGAGAAGATGAGAGTAAGAAGGAGAAAATTAAGAGAGAAGGAAGAGAGAAAAAGCTTACCTCAAGCTAGAGAGAGAGGGAGAGAGTGGCTGGGAATGGAGAATGGGGTGGAGTGTAAGAATGGTGAGGGAGGTGAGGGGAGTAGGGGGAAATAAGGGAATTATTCAAAAACTTGCACTTAGGCCCCCTCTCTCACACTACACTCAATACTACACTCCCTACTAACAACTAAGACTCAACACTTCCACACTAGCCCAAATAACTCGAATAAAATGCTAGGCACAAATATTATAACACATAAAATGCACACATAATTATTTAAATAAATAATACTTTAAATAAATAACGAAGTAAATAATTAAATAAAAATCCTTTATTACTTAATAAAATAGAGCCTATATTTCGGGTCGTGACATTCACTCTCCCTTAAAGAAAATTCGACCCGAATTTTAACGAGACTCACCTCAAACAAAAAGCCACGGAAATTTCCTCTCGATCTCATCACGAAGCTCCCACGTCGACTCCTCGATGTTATGATTCCTCCAAAGAACTCGAACCAACGCGATGCTCTTGCTCCTCAACTCTTGAACTTTGGAATCTAGAATCCGAACCGGTCGTTCCTCATAAGACATATCTGGCTCAATATCCTCCGGTATCCTCGGTAACACGTGAGACGGATCATGAACATACTTCCGAAGCATAGAAACGTGAAAGACGTTGTGCAACCGGTCTAAGGATGACGGTAACGCAAGACGGTACGCTAGAAGTCCAACCTTTCCCAAAATCTCAAACGGACCAATAAACCTCGGAGCCAACTTGCCTTTCTTCCCAAACGACGAATACCCACCTTCGGAGATACCTTCAAGAATACCAAATCACCAACCTGAAAACTAAGATCTCGCCTTCGGTTATCTGCATAGCTCTTATGTCGACTCTGGGCTGTCTTCAATCTATCCCGGATAACTTTAACTTTCTCAACCGAATCCCGAAGAAAATCAATACCCAAAACTTTCGCTTCACCAACCTCATCCCAACAAATAGGCGATCTACACTTTCTTCCATACAAAGCCTCAAACGGTGCCATCTCGATACTAGCCTGATAACTGTTGTTGTAAGAGAATTCCACTAGCGATAGGTGCGAATCCCAAGAATCGGAAAAATCTATCGAACACGCTCGCAACATATCCTCAAGAATCTGAATAGTCCTCTCGGATTGACCATCGGTCTGAGGATGAAAAGCCGTACTGAATCGCAAATCTGTACCCAAAGCTTCCTGAAATGCCTTCCAGAATCTAGAAGTAAACCTCGGGTCTCGATCTGACACAATGCTAACCGGAACCCCATGCAATCTCACAATCTCATCGATATAAAGGGTCGCGAGCTTCTCCATCGAATATCTGATGTCAATAGGCAAGAAATGAGCACTCTTGGTCAATCTATCCACGATTACCCAAACACCGTCATACTTCCTACGGGTACGAGGCAGTCCCGTAACGAAATCCATAGTCACATGCTCCCATTTCCACTCGGGAATCTCTAACGGCTGAAGCAATCCCGCGGGTCTCTGATGCTCGGCTTTGACCTGCTGACAAGTTAAACACTTCGAAACATATTCGGCTATTTCCCTTTTCATATTAATCCACCAAAATTGTTGCTTCAAATCCTTATACATCTTCGTACTGCCCGGATGAATAGTATACCTCGATTTGTGACCCTCATCAAGAACTCTCTGTTTAATTCCATCAACATCAGGAACACACAAACGACCACGGAAAGTCAAAACTCCCACCGGGCTAATAGAAAAATCCTCGAAGTTCTTTTCCTTCAATTTACCCATTATCTTCATCAACTCGGGATCCTCTTTCTGAGCTTCCTTTATCCTCTGAATTAGGGTCGGAGATACCTTAATATTCGCAAAAATAGCCCCATGTCTCGATTCACGAGGAGACCAATCTCGAACATCCTCAAGCATTTTCCATTCACGAACCATCATCGAAGCCACATAAGACTTTCTACTAATCGCATCGGCTACCACATTCGCCTTTCCCGGGTGATAAGAAATCGTACAATCATAATCCTTCAACAATTCCATCCATCGGCGCTGTCGGTTGTTCAACTCTTTCTGAGAGAAAAGGTACTTCAAACTCTTGTGATCGGTAAAAATTTCAAACTTCGCTCCATAAAGATAGTGCTTCCATTTGTGCAACGCAAATACAATAGCCGCTAACTCCATATCATGAGTCGGGTAATTCTGTTCACTTGGGGTCAACTTCCTCGAAGCATACGCAATTACTTTCCCATTCTGCATCAACACACAACCCAAACCCTCTTTCGAAGCATCACTATAAATTACCAACCCATCACTCCCATTAGGCAAAGTCAAGATCGGTGCGGTAGTCAACCTCTTCTTCAATTCCTCGAAACTCTAGTCACATTTCCCGGTCCACACAAACGGAACATTCTTTCGGGTCAACTGAGTCATCGGAGTAGCAATCCTCGAAAACCCTTCAATAAACCTTCGGTAATAACCGGCTAAACCCAAAAAACTACGAATCTCGGTCACTGACTCGGGTCTCTTCCAATCCACTATAGCTTCAATCTTAGACGGATCCACAGAAATCCCATCTTTAGAAATCACATGACCCAGAAATGACACCTTCTCGAGCCAAAATTCGCATTTACTAAACTTCGCAAATAATTTCTCCCTCGCAAGAACGGATAAAACTGTCCTCAAATGCTGCTCGTGCTCATCTCGAGATTTCGAATAAACAAGAATGTCGTCGATGAAAACCACCACGAACGAATCAAGATAGGGATGGAAAATCCGGTTCATCAAATCCATAAACACTGCAGGCGCGTTAGTCAACCCAAACGGCATAACCAAAAACTCAAAATGACCATAACGAGTGCGAAAAGCAGTCTTCGGAATATCCTCCGATCGAACCTTCAACTGATGGTACCCACTCCTCAAATCAAGCTTAGAGAAAACCACGGACCCTTGAAGCTGATCAAACAAATCATCAATATGGGGTAGAGGATACTTATTCTTCACCGTAACCTGATTCAACTTTCGGTAATCGATGCACAACCTCAACGAACCATCTTTCTTCCGCACGAACAAAACCGGTGCTCCCCACGGGAAACACTAGGGCGGATAAACCCTCGATCAAGCAACTCTTGCAACTGAACCTTCAATTCTTTCAACTCGGCGGGAGCTAACCTATAAGGCGCTTTTAAAATCGGAGCCGTACCCGGCAAAAGATCTATACAAAATTCTATCTCACAATCGGGAGGCATCTCATACTCGGTAGAGAAAACATCAGGAAATTCCCGAACTACCCGAACACTATCAAAACTAGGGGATTCTTTCCTAGTATCAAGAACACTAGCCAAATACCCCTCGCAACCACTATGCAATAATTTCCTCGCTTTCATAAAAGAAATTAAGCGAACCTTCCTACTCAGAGGACTAGCCTCAAACACAAATTTAGGCACATCGGGAATAGAAAAAGTAACAGTTTTCTTACGGCAATCAACGGAAGCATGAAACTTGCTCAACCAATCCATACCCAAAATGACATCAAAGTCTTGGATAGGAAGAACTACCAAATCCGCACAAAGGACTCGACCACAAATAACCACATCACAAGCACGAAAGACTCGATCAGAAATCAAGCATTCTCCTATAGGGGTCGACACCTCTAGCACGTACGGTAAGGACTCGAATGCAGCATTTAACATGGAAGCAAATTTCACAGAAATGTATGAATGAGATGATCCTGGATCTACTAACGCTCGTGCGCTCACATTAGACACAGAAATAATACCTCGAATAACAGATGGATCATCGGTCGCTTGTTGTTGATTCATTGCAACACTTTCCTTGGACCTTGGGCTTCCCGGCGGCATCCCTTTTCTGACCCTGATTAATACCAACTCCGGACCCGGATGCTTGACCTCTACCTCTCGGGCAATCTTTTACAAAGTGACCCATTGTCAACATTTTGTGCACCTTCCTTGCTTCTTCCAACACCGGTCCTCAGAATGACCTTCCTTTTGACAATACGAACAAAGCCTCAAAATTTGGCTCCCTTGGTTCCCGGAAGTGGTACCCGGGTTCCTTGGGATCGGTTGCCCTCGGGACTGAGATTGTCCCCCAAAGTTACCTCGGTTATCAGAACGGTGTTGTGGCTTGCCTTGAGCTCCTTGCTTACTCGGGTTAGCTAACTCGGTCTTCCGCTTATGCTCCCTAATATCTTGCTCTATCAAATAGGCTCGGTCCACCGCATCTTGGAATGTCACAATCCGTTGAGCGATCAGTTGAGTACGGATGGAGGTCTTCAATCCCCGAATAAATCTCATAGCCTTTTGTTCTTCGGTCCTCACCAAATAGTCACAATATCGGGCTAATTCTATGAACTTAGCCGAGTATTGTGCTATAGACAACACACCTTGCTCTAGGTTGAGTAGCTCGATCTCCTTTCGGTTTTGGTCAACAACCGGAATGAAATGCTCCTTGAATTTGCGCACGAACAACTCCCACGCATACACCGTGTGAGTATCATCCCAAGTAGCTTTAATACCCTTCCACCAATGCTCGGCGGCTCCCACAAGCTTGTAAGCCGCGAACCGGACCTTGTCCTCATCCGAACACCCAAACACCTCATAAATCTTCTCCATAGACTCAATCCACAACTCAGCCTTCCTTACATCGGGCTCCCCATTGAATTCAATCGGTTTCAACTTCAGAAATTGCTCCAATCCATAACGGGGTGGTGCTTGTTCTACCCTTGGACCTTGATCATGTATCGCCTTCATGGCCACCTCAAACATGCCTTGAAACATGGCACGGGCTTCTTCCCTTGTATCATTCTGATTCTGTGTCCCACTAGCACCTCCTCTGTTTCTTCTTCCAGACATTGAGAACAATTACCTGCATAAAACATCAACCGTTAATCACTCCGCACACTACTACCCACCTAGGTCATACTAATCCACCTAGACTAATACATAGAGCTAATGCCATAGCTCTGATACCAACTGTCGCGACCCCGGACCCCGCGGGCCCCGGGACCGCGATCTGGACGTCGACTCTAAAACCAAAACTCAGAAATACTGAAGTTAAAAATTTCATTTGATACCAAAGAGGGTGATGATCCAAAGTTTTACAAAACCAAGTTTAATAAAACCAAATACAACTATCATAAACTTCCACAAGTTTATGCCCAACAAAATACAAATATACAAATCTTAGTGACGTCATTGTTTGGTATAACTATCCCAAAATGGTTACACATTTACATAATGTAAACCAACCTATAATAACCTTCCCCAAAATAACGGATCCACACTCGACGTCCTCGCTCTCGTGATCAGCGAGACTAATCCTTAGCACCTGGGGGGGGTTAAGGAAAAACAAAGATAAAAGAAAAGGGGGTGAGATAAATCTCAATAAGTTACTAATGCAACTACATGACATGCTATGATGCAATAAGCAATAAACAATAATAATTATCACATAGCACATAACAATTATCATATATCAGATAGCAGCGGAAATAAACACATAACAAAGGATATAGCCAAGGTTTTCCAAACCGGAACATCCAAATAAAGGATCGCTGCGCAGCTTCAATAATCAACAATCATCATCTTCATAATAGCATGAAAGCCGAAGAGAAAACCCCGGTACCGGAACCAATAACCATAAAAGAAGTGTCACAAGGGACGGGAGACATGCCACAAAGTCATGCTCCAAGTAAAGCTAAAATGCACACAAAGGAGCTAGCTCTTCTCACATCCAAGGCCAATCTGGAGGAGGGTAATAGGGGGGCAAAACAATGGTCAACATCAAATGGACTTGGCCGTGCCATCATAATGTTTCGCATCGCCCAAACACCCACAAAATACCAGCTGGACTTCACGTAAAGGTTGAGTAATAAATACTAGCTTAATTAGACAACTTAAGGTTCCAAAGTAGGGAACCATACCAAGAAGGCACCAAGAAAGTGAAATGAACCAACAACACAATTAAAGTGTTCCAACAATCTTAACAATGATAACAACAATTCCCATATCACATTTGACCACAAAGGATCCAATTAATTCGAGCACTCTACCAATTTACTTACTCATATCGAAGAGCTTAAGGAGAGCTTTAAAACGGTAATTTATACGCCTAAAACGGAGTTCGGGTGAATAAGAATGACTCTCGAAGATTTGGTAAAAAGGGAATAAACTTCCTAACAGGGGATGGAGTGCGCGCGCCTCCTATGGGAGGGATGCGCGCGCCTCCTAGAACAGTTGGAAACTCGATTTGGGAGAAGGAGGGGGTGCGCGCGCTTCACTGATTGGGTGCGTGCGCCTCCATCGACAGAAGCACAATTGATTAAGGATGGCTAAGGGTGGCGCGCGCCTCCTAGGGAGGGATGCGCGCGCCTCCTTGCCCGGAAGGGCATTTCCGGCCAAAGTTTCTGGGTTTCCACATTAAACTACCCCAAATCCAATACACACCAATTCTTTACCGTTTCTAACACTACCAAGAAGGGAACTAAGGTACTACCATTTTTGAGCCAAAAGAACTCCAACAACATCATCTAGGGCCTCACTCAAGGGTGATTCAAATGCCAAAATTTCACAAAATGAACAAAAAGCAAATCACTCCCAAATCAACCCAAGAATGCAATAAATGACATTCATAACAATCAAATAA
The DNA here is from genome assembly GCA_026119855.1 of Campanula takesimana. Taxonomy (NCBI): domain Eukaryota; kingdom Viridiplantae; phylum Streptophyta; class Magnoliopsida; order Asterales; family Campanulaceae; genus Campanula; species Campanula takesimana. The sequence continues at coordinate 264,753 of JAOWBW010000627.1, forward strand.
ACATGAATAGCATTTCTAGCATAAAATAGGGGGAAAAGCAACTTACCCGGATTTCTCAAAGTTGACGGAATTCAAATCTTTTGGCTTCCTACGATCCTATCGACGATCTAAACAATGTTCACGTTTTAAGAATGAGAGAAGATGAGAGTAAGAAGGAGAAAATTAAGAGAGAAGGAAGAGAGAAAAAGCTTACCTCAAGCTAGAGAGAGAGGGAGAGAGTGGCTGGGAATGGAGAATGGGGTGGAGTGTAAGAATGGTGAGGGGTGAGGGGAAGTAGGGGGAAATAAGGAAATTATTCAAAAACTTGCACTTAGGCCCCCCTCTCTCACACTACACTCAATACTACACTCCCTACTAACAACTAAGACTCAACACTTCCACACTAGCCCAAATAACTCGAATAAAATGCTAGGCACAAATATAACACATAAAATGCACACATATTATTTAAATAAATAATAATTTAAATAAATAACGAATAAATAATTAAATAAAAATCCTTTATTACTTAATAAAATAGAGCCTATATTTTCGGGTCGTGACAATTCTTCCCTACGTGAATCCGATTATGCCAACATACCCTTTATAACTACCCGGTTAAAGGTAGCGTTTTGAATATGTCAAACATAATTTCATCAAGTGGAAGACTATAATAACTTCATGTCTAAGGATTCAAATGACATAACTAATATAAGATATATGTTCGACATAGACCATGATAATTCTCATACAGCGGGTCATGTCCAGTACCTTGTTCCAAACAAGTACCCAAAATCTAACATGATCATCCCATGATCATTTAGCCTTTATACTAGTGCTTACAAAGTACTAGGGACGAGATTATTATAAGTAAACATGAACAACAATAAATATCAAAACATCTCTTTATGATATGAAATAAATGATAACAATTACAACGTTTATTAAACGTTCCTAGGCACCACTGCCAACAATCTCCCACATGCCCTAGGCCCAATCTCCCATGTATCTAATAACCATGTACGCTAACATGACCATCATGTTTAGCTTGTGGAAGTCCCTTTGTTAGCGGGTCCGCAACATTGTCATCAGTAGGTACTCTGGCATATATTTACGTCTCCCCTATCAACGATCTCTCGAATGATATGAAAACGCCTAAGTATGTGTTTGGATTTCTGATGTGCTCTTGTTCCTTTGCTTGAGCAATAACACCATTATTATCGCAATAAGGTCTATTGGATTAGCAATCTAGGAACCACTTCAAGTTCAGTTATGAACTTCTTAATCCAACAGCTTCCTTTGCAGCATTCGATACAGTATATACTCAGCTTCCTGTTGTAGAAAATCAGCGGTTGTACTTTGCTTGGAACTCTTCCAGCTTACACAGCTCCACCATTTAACATAAACAAAAACCCGATTGCGATCGGCTATCATCTTTGTCGGTTTGGAAACTTGCATCCGTGTAAGCATTTACACGAGATCATCTTCCATTCCTCCATAGACCAAAAACGTCTTTAGTTCTTCTAACGTACTTAAGAATCGCTTTTACAGCTATCCAGTGATTTTCCGCCAGGGTCGGATTGGTATCTACTTGTCATGCTCAAAGCATAAGATACATCCGGTCTAGTACAAATCATGGCATACATGATGGACCCAATTACCGAAGCCATATGGAACATCATTCATTTCTCACGCTCATCGTTTGTCTTAGGACATTGAGTCTTGCTTAGAGAGAAACTCCATGTAACACGGGCAAGGTGCCTCTCTTAGAATTTTCCATACGAAATCTTTTAATGACCTTGTCAATGTATGTACTTTGGCTTAAACCAAGTAGCCTCCTCCTTGATCTATCTCTATAGATCTTAATGCCAGAATATATGCGGCTTCACCCATATTTTTCATTGCGAAGCACTTTCCTAACCAAGTCTTCACAGACTGAAGTGTAGGAATGTCGTTTCCAATGACAATATGTCATCCACGTATAAAACAAGGAATAGCACTATGCTCCCACTAATCTTCTTGTATACACAAGGCTCATCTTCGTTCTTGATGAAACCAAACTCTTTGACCGATTCATCAAACGGAGATTCCAACTCCTAGAAGCTTGCTTCAATCCATAGATGGATCTCTGCACTTGCATACCTTAGAATCTTGTTCAAAACCTTCTGGTTGTCATATACACATCCTCTTGGAGTTTTCCATTCAGGAAAGCGGTTTTGACGTCCATCTGCCATATTTTCATAGTCATGATATGCGCAATGGCAAGCAAAATTCTTATAGACTTGATCATTGCTACTGGGTGAAAAGGGTCTCATCATAGTCAATACCATGAACTTGCC